>APFE031133736.1:0-29330 GCA_000404065.3 Pinus taeda
AGCCCTCATGCCAGGAATGGCCCAGTATTTGTACAGTCCGCACGCCCTCAAAGCATCAAGCAAAGGTTGATGATTCCATGCGGCAGCATCCACATCCTCGTGCTCTCGTTCTCTCCAATCTAGTATGATGTACTCCCTACATCAAACCACAAGATCAATTAGAATGCTAGAAAAGTTTTTCTTTGGTCAAATTTTGAGAATTTTTGGGTTAAAAACCCTCACGGCGGGGTCTGCACCCTTCCTGTTGGACACAATGCGTGGGGCCGCACTTTGTCCACATGGAAGGTGCGGACCCCGAACTTTTTCCCAATGGAGAAAAAGTCAGGGTCCGTAGGTTCGCAGTGGTGAGCCTGCGTACCCCGAGCGCGGGTTTTTCACCCAAAAACCCTCCTAAAAAACCAAATAAATGACCAAATTGAAAAACTAAATGGATGAAAAACAAGAGGAGGATGATGTGGATTACCTGGTGAAGACGGCGTCTGATTCCGACGGTTGGATTTTCCGCAATCCTCTCGAGAAGTTTTCAGAGCAAAAGCACTATTTCCTCACCCAAATCACAAATGGTAAAAATGAATGGTAAAAACCCCTTTTTATAATTTTTTTGAGTAAATAAATTTCGAATTTGTTTATGTTTCACTTTAAAAAAGTATTATTACGACATTTTTATCTCTTTCAAGCAGGTATGAGTAATGTTCGTGTTTTTGTGCAAGATAATAGATTATTCAGGCGAAATCAGTCATTTTCAACCAAAGTCACCTTTTAAGCCCTTTTCTGACTCCTAAAACATGAAAAGATTGCCGAGTTTTTCTTTTAAGCTCGTTAAAATGGAATTAAAAGACGGTCAATTTACAACTCTTTTTCGACCGTAAAAACATAAAAATATCTCCGGATTTTTTTTGTTTCAAATTCGATATTGGTTATAAAACAACGTGTCCTTGGTCGCTTTTTTACTTTTTCGGATCAAAGACACTAATAACAAAAAGTACTCCTTGGTCGTAAAAGATCAAGCAATTCTCTCAAGTATTATTTTATACTTTTTCGGGCTTGGGAGACACAAATTTACGAAAAAGTCAAACCCTGGAGTCTTTTTAAGTTTTTTCAGACTCTCTAAAAATGAAAAACGCCGAGTTTCTCCTATACTGGACTCGTTAAATTTCGACAGTAAAGGACCTGTTCAATTACAAATAGAAATGGACCACTCCTTCTTAGGGTTCGGATTTAAACTAAGTTGGACTCACCCGAAGGGTGAGCTTATAATCAAGCACATGTTATCCTCCTCAAGCTTGTAAAAAATAAAGAGGTACTTGCCAGAAATGGTGGGGGAAAAGAGAGAAAATTAATTCTATTTGTCACACTTTATAACCACTCTTGAACACGACACTTTCATTCACCTGGGTTGGGAAATCCTTTACCTAACAGTTTATCAAACCATATTGAAAGTATTCAACCGGTTTTTGGGTATTAACTTTGGGTCAAATGTCACCAAACCATCTGTCGTGTCATTATGTGTTCAAGAGGTCAGTGCAAATAAGCCATTCATCTGCAAAATGTCTGTCATCCATCTTGACCATCCCTGAGTCAGTATTTGCAACTAAATTTCTTCAGCTTGATCTATGATTTCGTGTTGTGGGCTTGCCTACAACGGATCTCTTTCTATTGACTTCAACTCATTATCTAGAAAGATGATTTAGGAATCGTCAATACCTTGAGATCTACATGCCTCAATGGCAGGTTTCTCGCCTTTGACGACAATTTACATCATTGACTTTCGATCAAGGGATCCCATGACATGTTCGACATCAACAACACATCTTATCACATTTCATGGATTGTGCTGAGTACTTTGACAGCCATTGTCATTATTGGTGGTTTCTCTCACGCTTGTTAACAGTTTACATCATTGACTGATAATCAAGCGGTTTCTACCATGTTCGACTTCGACACATTCAATCGCATGGATATAATCGTACTGTTTCGGGACGTAGAAATGAAGACCCTGGATCTAGTTTCCACCATCCAGGTTGCGAGGAATTTTGTATTCATTTTATTATGGACTATTCATAAACAGATGGCTGCGTCCATACTGTGTCCACATGTGTCTGTACTTATGATGTGTTACGAGATCATTCCTATATCAGAGCAGTAGTTAGTCTCCTAGTCAGTTAGTCTTCTAGTCAGTTTTCAGTCTCTTAGTCAGTTGTTATCTGAGTATGGGAATGCCTACCTCAACGATGATATGATCTCATATATATATTTTGCATTGAATGTTTTTACAGGTTCCAACCGGGCCCTCCGCAAGATGATCCTCGAAATGATAAAGAACTTCACTCTTCCTATATGAAAAATGAAAAAATACTCATATACTACAGACTTCGCACTTTAGGGGGCAATCTATTACACAAAAATATCGTCACCTTGATTATTTGCCATCGGTGTAGGCCTATCATCACCTATACCAGCTCCCTGAGCAAGTCTTAAACCTCAGCTCTTCAAAACAAGCTTGAGAAAAGAGAGAAAGACATCAAAAAAGAAATATAACTGTGGTTCCGCACTTTCTCTTAATTTTGCTTGCGGGCCCGCACCTTTTGTTCAAGGTATCTGCGTACTTATACGCTTTGTATGTAAAGGGGAGGGTGTGTACCCCTATAAAAGTCAAAAGGCGCAATTTTTATCTTAAAAAACTCATCTTGGGTTGATTCTAGAGTTTTCTAGAAGGATTTGTTACATGGATTGTTCGCTCCAAGTGGTTCATGCATCCCATCATAAGAGGAACTAATCCCTTGTTGAGAGGAGCTATCCCTTTGAAGGAGGACTCTATCCCTTTGAAGGAGGACCTGGTAACTAATCTCCATTGCACTATAAATTGAGGCATTGGGTCAGTGGCCAGGGAGGTTAGAAGCTGAACTTTTGAGGGTAAATGCTAGTGAAATCAGGACTTCCTATTTGAGCTTAAGAGGAGAGATCACATACCCTTTTGGCCCCATTAGGGAGTGAGTGAAGCTTGTCAAAGTAGAGGAGACTTCTTGTTGGACCCTGGAAGGAGCTTGTACAGCGTCAAGGCAAAGGTTGTAAGGTTCTTTTCTTTTGAATTAATACAATCAAGCTTATTTTTCTCAACAAGTATCTTATGCTATTTGTTTCATGGACTCCTTGACTTTCATGTTAAATATGTTTTATAATATTGGATATTCAGGTGCTATATAATTGTTTGCCTTGTTTGTGCTTGCAGGTTTGCGACAAAGGAACTTACTTGGATCAAAGAAGCGAAGGCATCTCCGAACTTGCGTTGGACATGAGGTAGGCCTTAAAACACACTTGTTTCCCATTACTTATAAAACGCATTTAGAGAAAGATAGTGTTTGGTTGGTTTGTTTGTCATTAGGTCTTCATTAGATTCTAGGAAGGTCTGTCTTGTCCGCAAGATCGACTGATTCCGCGTGACAACCCTATTCCATGCATAGATGAGATGATGGATGAGCTGAGAGGAACCAAGTACATCTTCAATATAGAATTGCATTCGGGGTACCACCAGATAAAAGTGAGGGATCAGGACATCCCTAAGATGGCCTTTAGATGTCACTATGGGCACTTCCAGTTTCTGGTTATGCCTTTCGAGTTAACCAACACACCGACCACTTTCAAATCCTACATGAACCATTTATTCTATGAGAAGAAGTTACAGAAGTTTGTACCAGTATTCTTCGATGACATTATGATCTATAACAAGACCTAGGAGGAGCATTTACAACACTTGGAGGTGGTGTTGCATATTTTAGGGGAGCAACAATTCTACGCCAAGCTGTCCAAGTGTGAATTTGGATTGATAGAGATTCTCTATTTGGGGCATATTATTGGGGAGGATGGTGTGAGGGTGTAGGAGGAGAAAATTAGGGCCATCTAGGATTAGTCAGTACGCCAGAATGTGACTTAGTTAAGGGGCTTCGTGGGCATATGCACCTATTACAGGAAGTTCGTAAAGGGCTTCTCACAGTTAGCAGCTCCACTCATGGATTTGACTAAGAAAGGGGCCTTCATGTGGATAGAGTGGAAAAAAGAAGAATTCAAACACCTCAAGGAGGTGATGAGCAGTTGTTCAGTTTTAACCCTCCCCAATTTCACTCAACCATTCACCTTGGAGTGCGATGCATTAGGTGCAGGCGTTGGTGTAGTGCTATCACAAGATGGCCATCCCATCGATTTTGAGAGCCAGAAACTCCTTCTACATGAGAGGTCATATTCCATCTATGACAAGCATATGTTGGCCATTATGCATGCATTGGCCAAATTCCAACAATACTTAGTGGGAAAAAGGTTTAGAGTGAAGACTGACCACAATGGTCTTTGCCACTTTTTGGGGTAGAAGGGTCTCAATGAAAAGAAGCATAAGTGGGTCAGTAGAGTCCAAGCCTATGATTTTGATATAGAGTATATCAGGGGCAAGCACAATGTGGTGTAAGATTCCCTAACCAAGAGGTCCATAACACTTTCCCTTATGAGCAGTTGTCATAATTGGAAAGCATAATTGCTGGTGTAGGATTGTAAAGCTGGTCAGGCGTGTGAGATATTGGAGGGAAATTATGGGAATGAGCACTAACGCGCAATGGAAAATGTTATATATTACAAGGGGCACATCTATTTGATTCCTGGTTCCCATTTGAAGGTGAAAATCCTCCATGTAGCACATGATTCACCATTGTCAGGACACCAGTGGTTCTTGTAGACTTACAAGACAGTTAGGGAGTGTTTCTGATTGAAATTCTTCATGGAGGATGTGTTGAAGCATGTAAAGGAGTGCGAGGCCATCAAAGGAATAAGGGGGAGTTGACTCATCCAGTAGGGTTGTTGCATCTGATCCCTATTCCAAAGGGGAAATGGCAGAGCGTCTCAATGGATTTCATCATAGGCCTTCCGATGGTGCAGGGTCATGATAACATCTATGTGGTGGTGGAAAGATTGACAAAGTATGCCCATTTCATTATACCCACCAGGTACTCTGCTTTGTAGGTTGTAGAGTTGTTCTTCAAAGAGGTTTTCTAGTTACATGGTCTTCCTAAGACCATAGTCAGTGATAGGGACAATTTCTTCATTTGGGCTTTTTGGAAGGAGCTTTTCAAGCTAGTGGGCATAGAGCTTGCACCCCAACACCAGTTACCACCCCCAAACCGATGGGGAGACCAAGATCGTTGAAAAGTGGCTAGATGGTTACTTACGGAACTACGTGACAGGGTAACAATGAGCATGGGTGATATCGCTACATTTGGGGGAGTATTGCTACAACACGACCTATCACATGTCCATCAGTATGACACCTTTCCATACTCTATATGGTTATGATGCTTTGACAGTGTATTTGGAGACATATGGGTCCCAAGGGCCAAAGGTCGGATCTATGAGAGCCAAGACATTCTCAAGGATAACTTACAAACAACACAAAACCAATAGAATGTGTATGCAGATAGGCATAGGGAGGAGAGGCCCTTTGAGGTGGGGCACTTAGTATTTTTGTGGCTCAAACCCTATCGACTGTCGATGCTGAAGAAAAACAGGGCTTTGAAGCTACAACCACTGTTTTATGGGCCTTACCGAGTCACCAGGAGGGTTGGTGAGGTGGCATACGAGTTATAGCTTCTACCCGGAAGACATGTGCACAATGTTTTCCATGTATCGTACCTTAAGAAGGTACTAGGCCAACATGTGACAACAGTTCCAGAGCTACCTCCATTAGATGATGATGGGCATATGGTTTTAGATCCTGAGGTAATCCTTGGCGGCACAAAGAGGAGGTTAAGGACTAGGATCATCAAGGAGTTTCTGGTTGGGTGGAAGAACCTAGTACCTACTCGAGAAGGATGCCACTTGGGAGAGTGAGAAGATTCTTAAACATCTAGTATTGCAGTTGCTTGAGGACAAGCAACATTTTGGCAGGGAGGACTGCCATATTCCCACTTAGCAATATTACTAAGGGGAAATATCAAATTTGTCATTTTTTTCATATTTAAATTAATACTTAGGAAAATTAGGTTATGAAACCCCACTTGGAGATTTGAGCTAAGATAAGGGACCAACATAAGAGAAAAGGATAAAATCAAATGGCTAATGGATGGTGGGGGTCACCCCCAAAAGGGAATACACTCTCCTCTTGGAAATACACACTCTTGGAGGGAAAAGTGAGAAAATCAATGGATGGGTCCCACATGGGGGAAATTGGAGTATTAATGACAAAAAAGGAGGAGACTCTCATTCTTGGGGATCTTTGATAATTTGAACATTCACTCTTGACTAGCACACTTGAGCTATGAGCCAAGTCTACATGTGCTATTCCACACATGAGATTTTAAAGCGAGAATATCACCCTACCTTCGGTGGACTTAGAGTGTAGCTCTAGGAGGTGTTTTTCATCCTTTCAGATTTGTCCGAGGAGTTTACCTAGTGAATTTGTGGAGCTGGAGAGCATGTGGGATGCATAAGAGGAATACGCTGCCCTTGGAGGATTGGTTGTAGATCAAGGATTTTGTTTGGCTTTCAGGGACAACCTAGTGCCTTCATTTTCTAAGGATTTGGAGTACTTTCAGAGCCCCAATTTGTGGGAGCTTGTAGAAACCAAGCCATTCATACCAGGGACTGTGTGGGCCTACATAGTGATACTTCGTGCGATACATGGGAGTTGGGGAAGATAAGGATTGAGGGTTGTAGCTTGAAGGATAATTCCATAGGGACATTTGCTGAGTATTACAGTCATTTTTGGTATCTTCAAAAGTGACATTTATAGGTGGGTTGAAATACATAGTAGACAATAGAGTGAAGGGAGATTGGGCCGAAATTCCAAGGTCAACATTTGGCCAAACCGTTGCTGGGTTTTAGTGGGTTATTGGAGGAGAGATCGGGGCTAATTTCCCGATTGTTTATGAGCATTGGAAGGGGGCCAAATCAACCATTATTGAAAACAAACAAATAATTTTTATGAGGGAACAACGCAGAGCCATAGAGGGGACAAATACACAATAGTTGGGGAACTTGTTTTCATCACTTGGGTTTTGCTTGCTTGCCTTGAGAAATCCCATGTGCACACTTTCCAAAAATTTGATTGTAACCCCATAATTTTATAATAAAATGGCTAGGAGAAACACAATTTTTGGCTCATTTCATGGTGTCTAATCTGTGTGTAATTTTTTTGCGTATTTTTGCTATGCATGCTTTATTTATCATTGTAAAATTTCCTTAGGGATATTACATCTATAAAGATATATTTTCCTTATAATTTTTTTTGTACTTTTATTAACTTAAATTTTGAACACTAAAAGTTAAAAGTGGAATCTACACTTTAGGATGTATGGTAATGGACTCATACCCATAAGACCTCAAACAAAGAAAGTAGATATTCAATGATTATTCTAATTTTAACAAACTTAATAATTATTCAACCTATCAATATTGTATAAAATAGAATAGTTTGAGTTGTTACAGATGCAATATCTTATTGAGTTGTGCCCAAGGGAGCCATTGCCTTTGTGTAGACAAAAAAAAATATCTTATTGAATACTACTGCATTTTTTGAATAGTTGAAGGATAGATAACTAGGTGTTCTTGACTAGATACTTTCCATTGAAAATGATGATTGGCAACCATTGAAGTGAGTGCTAAAACTCAAATTAATTTAATTAGAAAAAAACAGTTCCCTAGATTTGGTTAGTGGGTTAAGGGTGAAAGGGTGAGAAGAATTATATTAGTGGCCATTTATGGATTAGAGAGATACAGGTTAGGAAAATAATTACGTTTGACTTGTCAACTAGCCTTTTCTTTGTCTCTCGCAATTTTTCTAGAGAAAATATTGAATGCTCTAATATTCTCCCAAAATTGCACACAAATGAAAAAAATATTCCTTCAAACCATTTAAAGCATTAAATATCAATGACAACATGACAAGAAAAATTGTAGCTAACTAATCCTAACCAACATTAGGTGGTTAACCCTTCCTCAAATCATGAAAGTAATAATTAATAATTAATAATCAGTAATCAAGTAATTCACAACATAATTTTTCTATGTGGCGGGGAAGGTGGGTTGGGCATTAGATGGTGGAGAGAAGAGATATCTTCATATATTCATCAAAATGTGAAACAATAATTACAAAACAATGTCTGATCCATTGTCAACAACTTTGTCACCAAAGTATGGGTTCCTCATGTTTAGGCCACTTACATACTTCAACTTCACTTCAAAATCCTAACTATATATAGATGGGAAACCAAAGAGGGTTTAGATCCCAAGTCAAAGAAAGGGAATCAATTTTAGAAACAAGGGTTTATACATAAGAGAATCGTCATAAAAATCTAAGGAGAAATGCTCAAGGAAATGCTCCAACATAATGGTACTAGAATTATAAGTGCAATGCCCCTTCTCCAACATTTGAATTCAATATATATCATTAAGACTTGGTTAAACTCATGAATAATAAATAGTAGGTTTGCATATGTGGAAAAATCCAATTAACGTTTCTTAGGACCACATAATTATTCTTATTTTTCCCTTTTAAAAATGTTTCCATGCCTTTCCTTAGGGAAAAACATATGTACTTGTGTGTTGCTTGAAAGAAAGACATGAATATGAGTAAAAAATGTAAAATATGACATACTCGTTATGGAACAAAGCTAAACCATATAATATATCTTAGCCAAAATGGTATTGGAAATCATTGATGACCAAATAATGTTATAATAGAGGCCCCAAATGTATGAGGTCAGAAACAAAGTAGATCACCAAAATATATTGTAGATATGAATCATATAAGTAGCAATAAGTTGAGTAAAATAAACTTAGGATATGAAAGCTACCTATAGACAAAATGAAAGTATCAAAATAATGTCTTCCTTAGGGTAGACATACCCATGCTCAGGTGGAAAACAACATGGCTACCAAATCAAGTACTTTGTAGATCCATGAAGTATATAGAATATGAAAATATACATAGTGGAGCGATGTCAAATATAGATAATAGAAATGAGAAAATGCTAAGTGGATCTATGTCCTAGTGTATGTCAAGAGAACAACTTGAACTATTTGAAAGTAGAAATTAGTTCTCTAGAAATGTACCGATGTCATGTAGGTAGGTGATACTATATATGAAACTCAGACAATAACATAGGAATGAGATGCTACCACAACCCAAAGTCTCTCCAATCCAATCCAATAAATGTATGGATATACACCATGTGAATAAATGGTCTCATTTCAAGCACGGGAGAAATCATTTGATTGCTAATCATTAACATATACCATTGAAAATGTGAGGTAGCCCATGAATGATGAAAATGGGCACCTAGGTACTTATCACATTCTAGCAAGTGTGAATAGATGTGCTGATATTAAACATATGTAAAATCTAGTAAATAGGGAACATCATTGTGGGATAAAACATATGTAAAGTCCATTAACTAGGGAACATTAATTTATTCCCACTATTATTAGTAATGAAACATAGTGCTGATTACTATAAACCCCAAGTTACTATAAAGGTCTCTAAATCTCATTCATAGGGAAAATGAATTTGTGTTGATGGGAAGCGATCTGCTAGTAAGAGCACATTAATCCATCGTCAACCAACACAAGGAGGCATTGGGAACATAATTTTAATGTCTTAGACAATAAATGGGAATAAAACACTACTAAGCACATCATTTGAATGCACTAGAGAAAATAACGCATGAAGAAGATCCTCTAATTAATGATCAATAATGAAAACCTATTTAAAAGTGAGGTATTCAAACAACAGAGAAAATGGTATCTCAGGTACAACATGAATCTTGCTATCTTGTTTTATGCATTTTTTCGTATTTGTGTTTCCACTATATTTTATGTGTTTCATTGCTCTATTAATTAATTTCTAATGCAATAAAGGCTTGATACCTTTCATTCGATTTAGTATCATCCTTTTCCTTGATCCTAGATTCTTCCAAGATACATTGGGTCCACAACTCATCAAATAGTGTAGTATCCTTCTTAGAGTAGATACTAGTTGCAAAACTTCTCCAATCAGGTGGTAAAGCATTTAATACACAAATGTTCATTTCAGAGTTAGAAACAATTTCTCCAAGCCCTTGTAATTTATCTCTAATTTGTGAGATCTTTATCAGATAGGTGGCCATGTCTTCATCCTTTGATTTCATTATCATATATAATTGATTCCTCAAGGAAATATTTTGACCTTGTGTACTTATAGAGTACAACTTTACTAGCTTATCATACATAACCTTTGATGTCTTCAAATATATAACAAAGCCTAAACAAGATGATCTTTGAGGGATTCAATAGTAATTCACTGTGCCCTTACTTCTCCCTTCTTGCACTTTTCCAATTCTTGAGTCTTCTCTTTGCTAGGTTCAACTACTTCTCCAAGGACATACTCCATGAATTCATTATCTGTGAGTGCCAAATCAATCCTTTTCTTTCAAGCTAAGAATTTTGTTGATCCAACAATCTTGTTGCTTTCCTCACAAAATGTAGCCATGTTATCTATAAATTGAGAGATAAAAAACAATATACCACTTATTTTTTAATCACAAGTCTCCCTTCTTGATGATGCCTCCAACTATCTTGATGCTTTTCAATACCTTCAAGGTTGCAAGATGCCACTTGGAGATTTAAGCTAAGGTAAGAGACCAACATAGGAGAAAAGGAGAAAATCAAATGGCTAGTGGATGGTGGGGGCCACCCCCAAAAGGGAATACACTCTCCTCTTGGAAATACACACTCATGGAGGGAAAAGTGAGGAAATAAATGGATGGGTTCCATATGGGGGAAATTGGAGTCTCAATGACAAAATAATAGGAGGCACTCATTCTTGGTATCTTTGATCATTTGAACATTCACTCTTGAATAACACGCTTGAGCTGTGAGCCAAGTCTGCCTGTGCTGTTGTGTACATGAGATTTTCAAGCGAGAATCTTACTCTACCTTTGATGGACTTAGAGTGCTAGCTCTAGGAGGTGTTTTGCATCCTTTCAGATCTGTCCAGGGAGTTTACCTAGTGAATTTGTGGAGTTGGAGAGTAGGTGAGATGCATAAGAGGAATACGTTGCCCTTGGAGGAGTTGGTTGTAGAGCAGGATATTATTGGGCTTTGAGGGATAGCCTAGGGCCTTCATTTTTTGGGGATTTGGAGTACTTTCAGATCCCCAATTCATGGGATCTTGCAGAGACCAAGCCATTTGTACTAGGGACTGCATGGGCCTGCATAATGATACTTCGTGCCACACGTGGGAGTTGGGGAAGAGAAGGATTGAGGGTTGTAGCTTACATGATCATTCTAGAGGGACATTTGATGAGTATTTCAACGATTTTGGGGGTCTTCAACAATAAAATTTACAATTTGGTTGAAATACCCAGTAGATAGTGGAGTGAAGGGAAATTGGGACGAAATTCCGAGGTCAACATTTGGCCAAACCCTTGCAGGGTTTTGGTGGGTTATTGGAGGAGAGACTAAGTTTAATTTCCCGAAATTTTCTGAGCACCAGAAGGGGACCAAATCAGCCATTCTTCACAACTAGCACTTAATTTTTATGAGGGAACAACGTAGAGCCATAGAGGAGACAACTACGTAGCAGTTGGGGCACTTGTTTTCATCACTTGGGTTTTGCTAGCTTTCCTTGAGGAAGCCCAGGTGCACACTTTCAAAAAATCTGATTGTAAATCCATAATTTTATAATAAAATGGCTTTGAGAAACACCATTTTTGGCTCATTTCTTGGTGTTTGATTTGTGTGTAATTTTTTTGGGTATTTTTCTATGCATGCTTTGTTTATCATTGTAAAATTTCCTTAGGGATATTACATCTATAAGGATATAGTTTCCTTATAATTTGTTTTGTACTTTTATTAACTTAAATTTTTAACACTAAAAGTTAAAAGTGGAATCTCCACTTTAGGATGTATGATAATGGACTCAGACCCATAAGACCTCACACAGACAAAGTATATTTTCAACGATTATTCTAATTTTTAACAAACTTAATAGTTATTCAACCTATCAATATTGTGTAAAATGAATAGTTTGAGTTGTTACAAATGAAATATCTTATTGAGTTGTGCCCAAGGGAGCCTATTCCTTTGTGTAGACAAAAAAATATCTTATTGAATACTAGTTGATTTTTTGAATAGTTGAAGGATAGATAACTAGGTGTTCTTGACTAGATATTTTCCATTGATAATGATGATTGGCAACCATTGTAGTCAGTGATAAAACTCAAATTAATTTAATTAGAAAAATATAGTTCCCTTGATGTGATTAGTGGGTTAAGGGTCAAGTGGTTAGAAGAATTATATTAGTGGCCATTTATGGATTAGTGGGATACAGGTTAGGAAAAAAATTATGTTTGACTAGTCAACTAGTCCTTTTCATTGTCTCTTGTAATTTGTATAGAGAAACTCTTGAATGCTCTAATATTATCCCAAAATTTCATATACAAATGGAAAAAATCTTCTTTCAAACCATTTAAATCATTAAATATCAATGACAACATGACAAGAACAATTGTAGCTAACTAATCCTAACCAACATTAGGTGGTTAACTCTTCCTCAAATCATGAAAGTAGTAATCAATAATCAATAATCAATAATAAAGTAATTCACAAAATAATTTTTCTATGTGTGGGGGAGAGTGGGGTGGGCTTTAGATGGCGGAGAGAAGAGATATCTTCATATATTAATCAAAATGTGAAATAATAGTTAGAAAACAATGTCTGCTCCATTGTTAACGACTTTGTCACAAAAGTCTGGGTTCCTCATGTTTAGACCACTTATAGACTTCAACTTCACTTCAAAATCCTAACTATATATAGATGGGTAAATAAAAGAGGGTTAGATCCCAACTAAAAGCAAGGGAGTCAATTTTAGAAACAAGGGTTTATGCGTAAGGGAATGGTCATAAAAATCTAAGGACAAATTCTCAAGGCAATGCTCTAACATAAGGGTGCTAGAATTATAAGTGCAATCCCCCTTCTCCAACATTTGAATTCAATATATATCATTAAGACTTGGTTAAGTTCATTAATAATAGGTAGTAGGTTGGTATATGTGGAAAAATACCATAAACTTTGCTTAGGACCACACAATTAACGCACAATTATTATTATTTTTCCCTTTTAAAAATGTTTCTATGCCTTCTTTAGGGAAAAACATATGTACTTGTGTGTTGCTTGAAAGAAAGACATGAATATGAGCCAAAAATATAAATTATGACATACTCGATATGGAACAAAGCTAAACCATAGAAGATATTCTAGCCAAAATGCTATTGGAATTCATTGATGGCCAAATAATGCTTTTATAGAGGCCCCAAATGTATGAGGTCGGAAACAATGTAGATCACCAAAATGTATTATAGATATGAATCATATAAGTAGCAATAAGTTGAGTAAAATTAACTTAGGATATGAAAGCTACCTATAGGAAAAATAAAAGTATCAAAATAGTGTCTTCCTTAGGGTAGACATACCCATGCTCAGGTGGAAAAGAGCACGGCTACCAAATCAAGTACATTGTAGATCCATGAAGTATATAGAATATACAAATATACATAGTGGAGCGATATAAAATATAAATAATAACAATGAGAAAATGCAAAGTGGTTCTATGTCCTAGTGTATGTCAAGAGAACAACTTGAACTATTTGAAATTAGAAATTGGTTCTCTAGAAATGTATCGATGTCATGTAGGTAGGTGATACTCTATATGAAACTCAGAAAATAACATAAGAATGAGATGCTATCACAACCCAAAGTCTCTCCAATCCAATCCACTAAATGTATGGATATACACCATGTGAATAAATGATTTCATTTCAAGCACGGGAGAAATTAGTTGATCACTAATCATTAATATATAACATTGAAAAATGTGTGGCAAACCATGAATGATGAAAATGGGCACCTAGGTACTTATAACATTCTAGCAAGTGTGAATAGATGTGTTGATATCAAACATATGTAAAATCCAATAACTAGGGAACATTAATGTGGTAGCAAACATATGCAAAGTCCATTAACTAGGAAATATTAATGTATTCCCACTATTATTAGCAATAAAACATATTGTTGAATACTATAGGCCCTAAGGTACTATAAAGGTCTCTAAATGATCTAGGTGGATCTTCAGACATAGTGGCATGGGAAAATCTCAAAATTCAAAGTGGTGGAAAGGTGATGAGCTTGACATTAGATCGAAGTGCTCATCACCCTGATTCCAATGGTGTGAACGACACTTCAATCTGAGTCTGGAGGAAGGACATAGAAGCAGTCAAAGTTGGGTTGACTTTCGATGATTGGGCAGGTTTAACGTGGACACAATTTGCACTTTTTTGGCAGATGGAATCCAGCCAACTCTGGCTAGATTCCGAGCAAAATCGTGGCCTCGTTAAAAGGACTCCTTTGGTCCAAAACCTAATTTTCAAAAATGCGCGTGTTGTTTTTTTATAACAAAAAAATATTAAAAAAGGGGTGGCAGGCCACCAACCCCACCACCCCAAAACAAACACATAACCAAAGGAGGGGCGAGCTACAACCCCCACCCCCTCCTCTAGCCATGGAACTCAACATAAGACGAGAGGGGCAGGCCATGACCCTGGCCCCTCCGCTGCTCCCACAGAGCCATCAAATAATGGACATGGGTGGGCCATCCCTTGGGGCACGGACCCAACCCAAACCAACAACACACTAACCATTAATGGAGGGGTGCATCCATTGAAAAGGAGGCGGGTACGATGGGTAGGCCCGACCCAACCATTAATTTAATTTAAAATAAAATCAGTTGTGAGGTATAAGAAAAAGGAGGAGGCGGGGTTTGACCGCCCGACCTCCTCCATATTAATTGGACCTCTAACCAACTCAACTAACCACCAATTTGGGAAAATCCACCACCAATTTTTATTTAAACATAGTTTTCAGTGTGCTCAGGTAGAGAGGAGCTAGTGCACATAGTTCAAGACAGAATTTTGTAGGAGGGCCGAATTTTCACTTTGTCAGAATTTGACAAATTTTATATGGTTTCAACACTTCTTGATGCCATGAACACAATGGTGCTGTCTGTTTCTCCATCAAAGTTCTGAATTGTTTGGCCATTTTTCAGTATGGAAGTATAAAACTCCTTTTTTGTAACTGATGCTTGTACTCTTCTTTCTCATGCCACTTAATGAATGAAGGCCTCCCCATTGATCGAGTAGGGCTTGGAGATGTAGTCCAAGTCGGATGAACTCTGTTATCAAGTCTTGTTGTCTTCTTTCATGCTTTATGTGTTTCTCCTCCTCTTTCATGTGCACATTAATTTTTCTATGTTAAGCTACAATTTATGCATGTAATTATTTAACAGATTTATAAGCAAAAGATTTTGGATCAAGTGGCATTAGAGAAGGTCTTTTTTTAGATTTGAATTGCATGTTTGTATGCTAACAAGAAACAGGCTCCGAAGATGTGAAGGGAAACTAAAGTCTTTCAATCTCGAAGCGGGGTGTGCACATTGAAGGAGAAACATGGCAGATGAAGAGGCTTTTCATGAAGAGGAGGGCAATTTCCGCAAAACATTCTATACAATGGCAGAGAATATTGTTCAGTTTCTTTCAAGGTAGGAGAAAGAAGAAGAGAGAAATCTAGAAGAACAAGGTTCAATGCATGGAAATGGTGGAGAAGAACCCCCTCCTTCTCCTTCCACGAGTGAAAGTTCTTCTTCCTCTCATCACCATAACCGTAGAAATTCAAGGGATGCATCTAAGAAACCTTTCTTTAAATTAGATGTCAAATTTGATCTTCCCATATTTAACGGTGAAAGTAATGCATAAAAGCTTAGTAACTGGATTAGGCAGATTGAAATCTATTGCAAGATTCAGTAGATCGATGAGGACGAGGCAAAGATTCAACTGGTCTCTCTTCGGCTGAGTAGCACCACTCTCGTTTGGTGGGAGAGCAAATTGCAAAGTAGTAAGAGTCTGGGTAATCTTCTTTCCTCATGGCATAATTTCATTTCGGCATTAAAGGAACAATTCTATCCCTTGGGTTATAAACAAAAAGCCTTAATGGATTGGAAATACTTAAGGCAAGGTAGAGGTCAGGATGTTCAAAGCTTTACAGATGAATTTAGAAAACAGACACTTAATTTAGACATTGCACTTGACTCACCTAAAGTAGTAACTAAGTATATTGGATCATTACATAGTTACCTTAGACATTCATTATTATTGTTTGAACCAACTACTATTGACTCTGCCAGTGTGAAGGCAATCCATCTTGAGAACAGGGGAAAAATGAAAGAGATGATCATTTCAATAAACCACCTTTCAAACCTCCAAATGGAAAACCCAAAGTGAAAGGAAAAGGAAAGGAGAAGAGGAGGGCATCAACCAAGAAAGATGAAGGAGAAAGACCTTATTGCAATACCTGCAAAAAGGAAGGTCATGATGACAATCATTGTTGGAAATAGTACCTGGAAAAGAGACCAAAGAAGTATGGAGGAAAAGGCAAGCAGAAGATAGTGGCAACTATGTAGCAAGACCTTGGATCCAATTCGGGAGATGAAGCATTGATCATAGCAGCAGGAACAAAAGGTACTCTTACACCTCATGTTAATTTTGAATCACATGAAGGCACTAGTTCAATAGATGAGTCTCTTCCTAATGAATGAAAGAGAATTGAGCTATTTCATATTAGAGTTATCATAAATCATACAAAATTGGAAACTCTATTTGATGCCAGATCCCGAGCAAACTTAATTTTAGAGTCCTTGGTAAAGAAGCTAGGCTTGGAAACCAAACCACATCCAAAACCTTACCCACTTGGATGGATACATAATAAAAGAAAACTGAATGTAACTAAGCAGTGTAAGGTTAAATTTGTGATCGCTTCTAAGTTAGTGGATGAGGTAAAACTTGATGTGATACCATTGGATATTTGTGGCATGGTGTTAGGGAGTCCATATCTATATGATAGAAAGTCAATATTCTTCCGTCATGAAAACAAATACCAAATCACAAAAGATGGGGTAGAATATATTGTAAGGGCTCATCAAACTAAAATCAGTGCCAACCTTGTAAGTGTAGGAAAAATGAAGAGGTTGGTGAATTCCATTAAGGGTTGCATGCTTATGATTGTAAGGGGAAAAGATGCAGAATTATCCGATGCTTTCCAGGGTTGTGATCATGTGCATAAAAAGGAATTATGTGAATTAATTTCTAACTATGATGAGATGTTTCAGGAACCAAAGGGATTACCTTCGAAGAGGGAAATCCAACATGAGATCCATTTGTAGCATGACGCTCCTTTACCGAATATTGACATGTATAGGATGTCGACCATTGAGATGGAGGAGAACAAAAAGCAGGTGTAGGAACTATTGAACCAAGGGGTCATCAGACCAAGCACTTCTCCATGCAGCTCACCAATTGTCTTAGTATCGAGGAAAGATGGCACATGGAGGATGTGCGTGGATTATCGAGCACTAACCAAAATCACGGTGAAAAATAGTTACTCTCTTCCTCGTATTGATGACTTATTAGATCAGTTAAATAATGCTATCTATTTCACCAAATTGGATTTGCGTAGTTGTCATCACCAGGTCCGAATTGTAGAGCAGGATGTGTGGAAAACTACCTTCAAGACCAAACAGGGGTTGTTCGAATGGATGGTGATGCCATTCGGACTTTGCAATGCTCCAACTACTTTCATGAGGGTCATGAATGATCTCTTTAGGCTTTTCATTGATGAATTTGTTCTTGTATATCTAGATGATATCCTTGTCTTTAGTAAAAGTTGGAATGAGCATTTATGTCATGTGAAGAAAGTGTTTGATGTATTGAAAAACAAAGAACTCTATGTAAAAATGTCAAAGTGTGAGTTTGGGAAAACCTCTTTGGTTTACCTAGGTCATATTGTTGGTCATGGTCAATTAAAAATTGATCTTTCTAAATTTGAAGCAATTGTAAATTGGCCTAAACCTACTAGAGTAACCGAGGTTCGTAGCTTTTTGGGTGCAATACAGTGTTGGAGGAGATTTATTGCCAATTTCTCTATTATTGCAGCACCTTTACATGCATTGATAAGTGTAAAGAAAGTCTTTCAATGGGGAGGAAAGCAGCAGAAGTCCTTCAAAACATTGAAAAAAAAGATCAGCACCACACCGATCTTGGCATTACCAGATCTCCAACAGCCATTCGAGATTGAGACAAATGCCAGCAGATATGCCATGGGAGTTGTACTGATGCAGCAAAAGAAGCCGATATTTTACCATTCAGAAAGTTCTCTTAGGCTGTAGTAAACTATCCCACTTATGACAAGGAAGTATATGCCTTAGTCTAGAGTGTGAAAAAGTGGAAACACTACCTGATCAGCAAGGAGACCATCATCCATACGGATCATCAGCCCTTGCAGTATCTTCAGTCACAAACCAAGTTGTAGCAATCTCATCATTTTAGGTGGATGGGTTTTCTTCAACAATTTCATTTGGTAATAAAGTATAAGAAGGGCACTAGCAACAAAGTGGCCGATACGCTGTTTCACCCTCCTATTTCTGCTTATGTTATTTTGCATAATGCTTCATTATCTTTTGAAATTTATGCTGAACAATATGCTAACGATGATTACTCTAAGGAGATTTATGCAAAACTAATCCATGGTTCATAGGTGGACAACTATCACTTGCAGGGGAAACTGTTGTATCACCTTGGAAAATTGTGCATACCACAGGAGAAAGGGTACATGTAATCCAGGAGGCCCACACCTCCCTTGTGTCTGGTCATTTTGGTATTGAAAAAAATGTGTCATGTACAAAGATTTTGTTTTTGGCCTCATATGAAGAACATTGTGACTCGCTATGTAAAGGGTTGTGTGATGTGTTTTGTTTCAAAGCCCTCTAACAGAAAACTCAGGCTCTACACACCACTCCCTATTCCGAGTCATCCATGGGAAAGTGTGTTGATGGATATTGCAGGAGGTTTGCGTTTGTCTAGAAAAAGTCACAACTATTTGTATGTTGTCGTTAACCATTTTAATAAGATGTGTATTTTAATGCCTTGTAAAAAGCAGATCACTGGAGAGCAGACTGCTTATCTTTTCTTTCAGCATGTTTGGGTCTATTTTGGGTTGCCCACATCAATTGTGTTAGATCGAGACTCTCGCTTTGTCGGAGAGTTTTGGACCAGCTTGTGGAAGATGATAGACACCAAGTTGAAAAGAAGCACGACATTCCATCCACAGACTTACGGATAGACAGAGGTTGTCAACGGCACCGTGGTACACTTGTTGCGAGGCTCTTGTGGGAAACATCCTAAGTTGTGGGATGAGCATCTTTCATATGTGCAACATTCCTACAACCGAGCAGTGCACTCATATGCGCATTGTTCACCGTTTGAGACATGTTTTGCCTACCTGCCAAAAGACCCTTTTGATATGGTCTTTGGAAGGGAAGATGACTCTAGTGAACGTGATGATAGGGAAAAATCGCAACAGTTCATTTAGTGGATCCAGTTGATTCACCAAGTACTACAAGAGCAGTTGGAGAAAAGTCAATCCCATTACAAGGCTCGACATGACAAACACCGAGTCGACCATCAATTTCAAGTGGGTGACAAAGTGTGGTTCCATGTCAACAAGGACAGGATGAAGGGAGAAGGGAAGAAGTTGCGACCAATCTGATATGGTCCATTCATCATTTTGGAGAAGATTGGAAACAATGCCTTTCCTTTTGATTTTCCGATATATATGCAAATGTAGCCCGTAGTGAATGTGGAGAAATTAAAGTTGTATGAGCCACCATTGATTATGGACATTGAAGAGGTGGGCATAGTTCCTACAGTTGATGACTCTACACTAGATTATCTCAATGAGTTACCTAAAGGCATCATTCTTGACAGAAGAACCAAGACTTCACGACAGAGAGATGTGGAATATCTTCGAGTTGGGTTCAAGGGGATGCACCCTAGCAAGGCAAAATGGCTGGAAAAGGAACAATTCCCTTCCTTGCCAATTGACTGATAAATATTTTGGCAGTCCAAAAGCTCCTCAATGGGGAGGATTGATCCAGGTGGATCTTCAGACAATGGCATGGGAAAAGCTCAAAATTCAAAGAGGTGGAAAGGTGATGAACTTGACATCAGATCGAGGTGCTCGTTGCCCTGATTCCAACAGTGTGAACAACACTCCAATCCGAGTCCGGATGAAGGAGATAGAAGCAGTCAAAGTTGGGTTGACTTTTGATGATTGGGTAGGTTTAACGAGGACACAATTTGCACCTTTTCGGCAGATGGAATCCGGCCAACTCTGGCCAAATTCTAGGCGAAATTGTGGCCTTGTTAAAAGGACTTCTTCGGTCCAAAACCAAATTTTCAAAAATGAGCGGGTTATTTTTTTATAACAAAAAAGTATTAAAAAAAGGGGTGGCAGGCCACCAACCCCGCCACCCCAAAAAAAGAACATAACCAATGGAGGGGCAGGCCATGACCCCCAACCCATCCCCCGGCCACGGAACTCAACATAAGACGGGAGGGACAGGCCATGACCGCGACCCCTCCTCAGCTCCCATGGAGCCACCAAATAACGAACATGGGTGGGCCCGCCCTTGGGGCACAGACTCAACCCAAACCAACATCAAATTAACCATTAATGGAGGGGTGTAGTCATTGAAAAGGAGGAAGGTACGGTGGGTGGGCCTGACCCAACCATTAATTTAATTTAAAATAAAATCGGTTGTGAGGTATAAAAAAAAGGAGGAGGCAGGGTTTGACCGCTCGACCTCCTCCATATTAATCAAACCTCTAACCAATTTAGCTAACCACCAATTTTGGGAAAATCCACCACCAATTTTTATTTAAACGCAATTTTTAGTGCACTCAGGCAAAAAGGAGCGAATGCACGTAGTTCAAGGCAGAATTTTGCAGAAGGGCCGAATTTTCACTTTGTTAGAATTTGACAAATTTTATATGGTTTCAGCACTTATCAACACCATGAAAGCAATGGCACTGTCTGTTTCTCCATCAGAGTTTTGCATTTTTCGGCCATTTTTCAGTATGGAGGTATAAAACTCCTTTTTTGTAACTAACGCTTGTACTCTTCTTTCTCATGCCACTTAATGAATGAAGGCCTCCCCATTGATCGAGCAAGGCCTGGAGACATAGTCCAAGTCGAACGAACTCTGTTATCAAGTCTTGTTATCTTATTTCACGATTTATGTGTTTCTCCTCTTCTCTCATGTGCACATTAAGTTTTCTATGTTAAGCTACAATTTATGCATGCAATTCTTTAACACATGTATAAGCAAAAGAATTTGGATCACTAAATCTCATTCCTAGGGAAAATAATTTTGTGTTGATAGGAAGCGATCTGTAGGTAAGAGGGCATTAATCCATCCATCATTAACCAACACAAGGAGGCATTGGGAACATACTTTTAATTCCCTAGACAATAACTAGGAATAACGCACTACTAAGTACATCATTTGAATGCACTAGAGAAAATAACGCATGAAGAAGATCCTCTAAATAATGATCAATAATGAAAACCTCTTTAAAAGTGAGGTATTCAACAAACAGAGAAAATGGTATCTAAGGTACAACATCAATCCTGCTATATGAATAAATATCTCTGATTACATATATTTTTGTCTCTCTTGTTTTATGCATTTTGTGTATTTGTGTTTCCGCAATATTTTATATGTTTTATTGCTCTGTTAATTAATTTCTAACACAATAAAGGCTTGATACACTTCATTTGATTTAGTTTCATCTTGTTCCTAGATCTTGAATTCTTCCAAGATACATTGAGCCCATAACACATCAAATAGTGTAGTATCCTTCTTAGAGTAGATACTAGATGCAAAACTGCTCCAATCAGGTGGCAAAGCATTTAATACACAAATGGTCATTTCAGAGTCAGAAACAATTTCTCCAAGCCCTTATAATTGATCTCTTTTTTGTGATATCTTCATCATATAGGTGGCCATGTGTTCATCCTTTGATTTCCTTATCCTATATAATCGATTACTCAAGGAAATATTTTGACCTTGTGTTCTTATAGAGTACAACTTTACCAACTTATCATACATAACCTTTGATGTCTTCAAATCTGCAACCAAGACGAACAAGATGATCTTTGAGGGACTCAATAGTAATTATTTGTGCCCTTACTTCTCCTTTCTTGCACTTTTCCAATTCTTGAGTCTTCACTTTGCCAGGTTCAACTACTTCTCCAAGGACATATTCCATGACTTCATTCTCTGTGAGTGCCAAATCAATCCTTTTATTCCAAGCTAAGAAGTTTTTTGATCCAACAATCTTGTTGCTTTCCTTGCAAAATGTAGCCATGTTGTCTAGAGATTGAGACATATAAAACAATAAACCACTTATTTGTCAATCAAAAGTCTCCCTTCTTGATGATGCCTCCAACGATCTTGATGTTTTTTAAGATCTTCAAGGAGATTCCAAAAATGCCTATAAATGTCTTCTAGGATCCCTTCAACAATGATAAATTCAGAGTGAATGATGATATCGAGATTTATTGGTGCTTACTCTACTTCAAGGTGATGCACTAAAGATTATTTAATAAGGACTTTTCCTTCCTTCCTTTAATGATACCTTGATGATGAGGTCTTCTTCTTCAACAAAAACTTGATTCAGAAACCCTCCTTCTAGATCAATAGGTCTTGTTTTTATTTACTTGTGTCTTTCTACAAATGTTCCTCTTGACAAGAAATCCCTTCTTCATGTCATTCTATATACCTTCTCTTGTTCACCTTAGCTCAGATACCATGTTGGAGACTGAAAATGATAGCTATTAATTCACTTTCTCCTTAATCCTTGATATTTTCTTGTGAACTTTATTTATCTTCTTGTGCTTAATTATTATATATTTTCATCAAATAAATATAAAAAAATAATGAATACAATGGACACCAAAATTAGTCCAAGCTAGGGTAAAACCCCTCTAAGGGGAAAACCTAGAAAATCTCTTCTCTTCTTATAAATTCTTCTTCAAATGAGAAAACCAAGACAAAATCCCTAGACCAGGTCCTCCTCCAAGCATCAATTCAACCCTCCAATAAGCCCTTCCAATTAGGTCAGAGATCATCCAAACCAACAAGGATCAATTTTGTTCCAACCAACATTCAACTTCAACTTCAGCCCCCATATTTGACCTGGGACTTAGGCCCTATAGCAACTGCAAAAACCCTAGCTTCTTCGCCTGTGTGACATGAAAATAGCCCAAAATAGATATTTATTCTTCTCCTTGACTTATTCTTGCCTTCTAGAACTTCACACTTGCTTCCTTGTTGGTTCTGGCTTTAGATCAAACTTCTTGATAAGAGAGATTGAATTGGTGATCAAATGAGGTCAATGGTGCTTCTATTTATACAAATTTCAGGGGTTCAAGTTCCTTATTTTAGGGCAACTTGTCATTTTCTAGGCCGACTTGTGCTTGGAGGTTTCTAAGACTTTCTAGACTCAAAATGAATATCTTTTACATGTTACATCTTGCTTGATAGGGTCTTATACAAATGGTAATGACTCTTTTAACTCAAGGAAAATGTTCTTTTGACATGAAAAATCCTAGAAGCATGAAGAACATGCTCCTAGATGACCATAAAAAGGAGTATGAACCCCATGCTCAAACATAATATTTTTCTTTCTTCTTTTTCTTGTAACATAAAATATACAAAATGATTTGAGCACATTGACAATTATGAAGACTGAAACTAGCTACACTTTCCAATACCATTAATACAAAAATGTCCTTGTTAGCTACGAGAGAGACCTTCACATCTTTGATATGACCATAGACAGGAATGGAATTAGAATTAAACCATATACATTCTTATATGGCCTAGTAATTTCTATTTCAAATTCATGCATCACTTCCAATGGCATGACATTTGCTGATGCCCTTGAATCAAGCATGCAATTATTATTGGATGTGGAGCATGATTGTTCAGAGGTCTTCGTTTCAGCCAGATGTATAGCCCAGGAATATTATACACCCTTGCACGCGGTGGAGTACGGGGGGGGGGCACTTGTGCTCCCCGCGGGGGTCTGGGGGGCCCGATCCCCCCCAATTGGGGAGTTCGAGAGAAACGCCCCCTGTCACGCGGAATGAGTCGATATTGCGGACAAGATAGACCTTCCTAGAACCTAAAGAAGACCTAATGACAGGCAAACAAACCAGACACTATCTTTCTCTAAATGTGCTTTTATAAATAATGGAAAACAAGTGTGTTTAAGGCCTACCTTATGTCCAATGCAAGTTTGGGGATGCCCTCACTTCTTTGATCCAAATGAGTTCCTTTGTCGTGAACCTGCAAACACAAACAAGGAAAATGATTAAATAGCACCTGAAAAACCAATATTATAAAACATATTTAACATGAAAGTCAAGGAGTCCATGAAACAAATAACATGAGATACTTGTTGAGAAAAATGACCCTGATTGTATTAATTCAAAAGAAGAAGAACTTTACAACCTTTGCCTTGACGCTGTACAAGCTCCTCCCAGGGTCCAACAAGAAGTCTCCTCTACTTTGACAAGCTTCACTCACTCCCCAATGAAGCCAAAAAGGTTGTGATATCTCCTCTTAAGCTCAACTAGGAAGTCTTGATTTCACCAGCATTTACCCTAAAAAATGTTCAGCTTCTAACCTCCCTAGCCACTAACCCAATGCCTCAATTTATAGTGCAATGGAGGGAAGTTACTAGGTCCTCTTTCAAAGGGATAGAATCCTCCTTCAAAGGGATAGCTCCTCCTAACAAGGGATTAGCTCCTTCTCTTTTGCGATGCATGAACCACTTTGGAGCGAACAATCCACGTCAAAATGCCTTCTAGAATCATCTAGAATTAACCCAAAGTGAGTTTTTTAAGATAAAAATTGCGCCTTTTGACTTTCACAGGGGTACGCACCCTCCCCTTTACATATAGAGCGTATAAGTATGCAGGTACTCTGAACAAAGAGTGCAGGCCCGCAGGAAAAAGTGAGAGAAAGCGCGGAACCAGAGTTACATTGATTTTTGATGTCTTTCTCTCATTTTCAAACCTTGTTTTGAAGAGCTGAGGTCTGAGACTTGCTTAGGAGGCTGGTATAGGTAGTGATAGACCCATACTGAATGCAAATAATCAAGGTGACGATATTTTTGTGTAACAAATTGCCCCCTAAAGTGCAAAGTCTGTAGTAGATGAGGATTTCTTTTATCATTTAGGAAGAGTGAAGTACTTTATCATTTCGAGAATCATCTTGCAGAGAGCCTGGTTGGAACCTGTAAAAGCATTCAATGAAAAATATATATATGAGATCATATCATGAGGTAGGCATTCCCATACTCAGATAAAAACTGACTAGAAAACTAACTACTGCTCTGATATAGGAATGATCTTGTAACAGATCATAAGTATAGACACATGTGGACACAGTATGGATGTAGCCATCTGTTTATGAATAGTCCATAGTATAATGAATACAAAATTCCCTGCAGCCTGGATGGTGGAAACTAGATCCAAGGTCTTCATTTCTACTTCCCGAAACAGTACGATTCTATCCATGCGAATGAATGTGTCGAAGTCGAACATGGTAGAAACTACTTGATTACCAGTCAATGATGTAAACTGTTAACAAGCGTGAGAGAAACCACCAATAATGACAATGGCTCTCAAAGTACTCAGTACAGTCCATGAGATGTGATAAGATGTGTTGATGTCGAACATGTCACGGAATCCTTTGATCGAAAGTCGATGATGTACACTGTCGTCAAAGGCGAGAAACCTGCCATTGAGGCATGCAGATCTCAAGGTACTGACGGTTTCTAGATCATCTTTCTAGATAATGAGTTGAAGTCGATAGAAAGCGATCTGTCGTGGGCAAGCCCACAACACGAAATGATAGATCAAGCTGAAGAGATTTAGTTGCAAGGACTGACTCAGGGATGGTCAAGATGGATGACAGACATTTTGCAGATGCATGGCTTATTTGTACTGACCTCTTGAACGCATAACGACACGACAGATGGTTTGGTGACAATTGACCCAAATTTAATACCCAGAAACCGGCTGAAGACTTTCAATGTGGTTTGATCAACTGTTAGGTAAAGGATTTCCCAACCCAGATGCATGAAAGTGTCGTGTTCAAGAGTGGTTACAAAGTGTGACAAACATACTTACTTTTCTCTCTTTTCCCCCACCATTTCTGGCAAGTACCTCTTTATTTTTTACAAGCTTGAGGAGGATAACATATGCTTGATTATAAGCTCACCCTTCGGGTGAGTCCAACTTAGTTTAAATTCGAACCCTAAGAAGGAGTGGTCCATTCCTGTTTGTAATTGAACAGGTCCTTTACTGTCGAAATTTAACGAGTCCAGTATAGGAGAAACTCGGCGTTTTTCATTTTTAGAGAGTCTGAAAAAACTTAAGAAGACTCCAGGGTTGACTTTTTCGTAAATTGTGTCTCCCAAGCCCGAAAAAGTATAAAATAATACTTGAGAGAACCGCTTGATCTTTTACGACCAAGGAGTACTTTTCGTCATTAGTGTCTTTGATCCGAAAAAGTAAAAAAGTGATCAAGGACACGTCGTTTTATAACCAATATCGAATTTGAAACGACAAAAATCTGGCAATATTTTTATGTTTTTAGGGTCGGAAAAGAGCTGTAAATGGACCATCTTTTAATTCCGTTTTAACAAGTTTGAAAGAAAAACTTGGCAATCTTTTCATGTTTTAGGAGTCAGAAAAGAGCTTAAAGGTGACTCTAGCTGAAAATGATAGATTTTGCCTGAATAATCTGTTATCTTGCAAAAAAACACAAACATTACTCATACCTGTTTGAAAGGGATAAAAATGTCGCAAGAATACCTTTTCAAAGTGAAACATAAACAAATTTGCAATTTATTTACTCAAGAAACTTGTAAAAAGGGTCGTTTACCATTCATTTTTACCATTTGTGATTTGGGTGAGAGAATAGTGCTTTTGCTCAGAAAACTTCCCGTGAAGATTGCAGAAAATCCAACCGTCGGAATCGAATGTCATCTTCTCCAGGTAATCCACATCATCCTACTCTTCATTTTTAACCGTTTCATTTTTCATTTTAGTCCTTCATTTCATTTTTTTGGGAGGGTTTTTATTATAAAACCCACGCTTGGGGTACGTAGGTTCACCACTGCGGACCCCGACTTTTTCTCCATTGGGAAAAAGCTTGGGATCCGCACCTTCCGTGTAGACAAAGTGCAGTCCCACGCGCTGTGTCTGTCACGTAGGGTGCGGTCCCCGCTGTGAGGGTTTTTAGCCCAAAATTTCTCAAAAATGGACCAATGAGAATATTTTCTAGCTTTCTAATTTATCTTTATGCTTGATGTAGGTAGTACATCATGCTAGATTGGTGCGAACGAGAGCACGAGGACATGGATGCTGCCGCATGGAATCATCAGCCTTCAATTGATGCTTTGAGGGCATGTGGCTTGTACAAATACTGGGCCATTCCTGGCATGAGGGCTCAGGTGGATTTCTTACAGTGGATGGTTGACAGATGGAGCGTTCAAGACTAGTGCTTCTTTATTGGCGGCCACCAGCTTGAAATCGAGCCGACGGATATATATTTCTTGACTAGTTTGCCTAAGAGAGGCGTTGACTTGACTCTGTTCGGGACTAGGGCAGGTGGCCAGTCTGTCGATAGCCTCCGGTTAGAGTACTGCAACCGCCAGACTAGAGACAAAGGGATAGATATAAAGACCATATCCTGTCCTAAGCTCACGGTGATTGCATTCACTGTTACTAGACTTTGCGAAGCTGCCGCATTACATATTGCCACCAGATCCCAGATGCATATGGCAGTTGATTGCTTCCAAGGCACCATCTTCAACTGGAGCGATGCTGTGTTGGCCAATGTGAAGGGCCAATTGACCAGGGCCAAGAACGGATGACTTAAAACTTTTGGTTATAGGGCTTTAGTCGTGAGTTTTGGCATGGAGAGGATTCCTATGCTTATCCCGCAACACCTTACTGTTGGAGGAGGGCTTCCTCGAGAGCCTAAACTGATGTGATGGGTCACAGTCATGGGTCATCATCCTGATGAGGGGACCAAGGTCGTTCGGTTCAAACCTGAGTATTTCCAATGGTTGGAAAACCAAGTTTTTTCTGTTAAGGACTTCCCTTATGCTGGGGTTGATTTTCGTGGAGACCCAGACATGGCTCTTCCTCTAGGAGAGCAGTGGGACGACTCAGGTAAAATCATTTTTCAACATTTTCCTAATTTTATTTTATTTTTTGAATTTTATATCGTCTTAAAACTGATAGTAATAATTTCAAAATGCAGATGTGGGCCCACAGCGACTAGCCGCTCTCCGGCCTTTCGAGAGAAAACAACCAGTTGCACCGGCTCCAGCCCCACAGGACGAATCAGCAGAGACTTTGGTCGAGTTGGAGAGCCATCTAGAGCGCCTGACAGGGGACATTCCTGAGACTAGCATAGACGACATCCCTCATCGACTTCAGCGCTATGTGATTGGAGTCCCCAAAACTTTTAGGAGGTTCCTTTGTAAGGTGGCCTGTGTAGTGGTTTCGTATCGAGATCATCACCAGTGATGGGATGATCGCTTATTGTAGTCACACATGACATTTTGCTTTTTGTACCTATCATTTTTACTGATCATAAGGTGTTTTTCAACTTATGATCGAGGACGATGTATTATTTTGACACACTCTTATATATATGATATCGTTATTACCAGCTTGTCTTGTTAAACATGTTATGGAATGTTTTTAAATTTACTTGTGTGATTATTGCACATGTCTACTTAACATTTGAGAAGCAATTGCGTCTGCTAATGTATTCAAATATCTTGGAATATGCTGATATTCAATATAGTCAAATTCACATTCCAAGAGACGCACTCTCAAAAATAATCTTAATAAAACTATATTTCTAATGGCGTATACTCTATTAAGCTGTAATACAACGAGTTCAAAATCTAAACTCACTATCAAAATCCGAATCCCAAATGAAATAGATTCAGATAATAACTCAACCACTGCACTATACTCTGCAATGTTGTTTGTTGTTGACCGAGGCTTACCCCATGCATAGATACCAACGCGTCAGAGGGCGAATAAATAACCAAAAGTTGCGGAAGAAATATTCCGTGTACTACGACAAGCGCCATCAGCGAAACCAATATATGTTTGGAGAGGCGTCGACATCTGCGACATCAGACGTAAAACCAAGATAAGCAGGAATAACGACGGAAAACTCATTCTCTAAACTAAGCACACTTTAATCTAAAACACACCAGCTAGAAGAAAAAACTAACCTAACTAAAAAATCTCCACACTCGTTTTAA
>APFE031133736.1:43867-59218 GCA_000404065.3 Pinus taeda
GTAAATTTCTTAACAATTGGTATCAGAGCCATGGTTGATGGTTTGGGCTTCGAATGTATGCCTTGAGTGAAGGATTTATTTTAGCCCTATGGATAAAAGGATCAGCGTAGAATTTTGTTGTTATTGTTCGTGAGATCGCCGTTGAAAATGGTTAAAGAGATAATTGAATTTAGATTTGATATGAATATGGATCAATGATGTGGTCAGGGCTTGCGTTGAAGGACGAGAAGCGTCGACAGCAAAATCAAGGAAGGCAAAAAAGAAACAAAACAAGGATGCCCACAATTGACAGAAGATAGGTTAGAAGAGCAGCATAAACAGAAAAAAATTATTGAAGTCAAAATTATTACATGTAAATGGGCATAATATTGTAAGACTTGGTAAGGCATGTGTACCCTTGGCTAATCACCGGTAAAGTCTGGGTTAGACCTAGGTGATAGGGGCGATGTCGGGTTAACAATACCCAGGGTAAAACTTTGAGGGGGGTAAGAGCTAGAGTGAGCGGGATTGTCTCACTTAGAAGGTTTGATTGGAGTTAGTCAAGGAACCCAAAGTCAAGTTTAAGGGGGGAATTGTTAGGTAAACTTGACTCAGGATAGAGTCAAAGGATGTTAAACAGTGATGGTTTTGGGGCACATGGTATTGTGCACCCATGGTATTCTGCCTATGGTATTATATGTAATGGAGCCTATAAAAGGCTCGAAGGACTTCATTGTAATGCAAAGGCCTGGAGGTGAGTGGTGAAGGCTCACTTGGCTGGATTGGCCAGGGTTTTGGCCAAGGATAATGAAATTTCATTATGATTGGGTTTTTTCCCCAGATTTGGGGTTTTCCCAAATAAATATGTGTGTTTATGTGTTTATGGTTGCTGTTGGTTATTTTTATATTTTTTTCTCTCAATAATTCTCTGTAATTAATTTCTTCCCCCCTTAAACTTGACTTGGGGTTCCTTGACTAACTCCAGCCAAACCTGCTAAGTGAGACAATCCCGCTCACTCTAGCTCTTACCCCCCTCAGAGTTTTTACCTGGGGTATTGTTAACCCGACATCCCCCCTATCACCTAGGTCTAACCCAGACTCTACCGGTGATTACCAAGGGGTACACATGCCTTACCAGGTCTTACAGTAGTATGCCCATTTACATGCAATAATTTTGACTTCATTAATTTTTTTTTTGCTTGTTGCTGCTGCCATTCTAATCCATCCTGTCTCAATTTTATTTGGTCAAAAACTTCTATCAAACCGCTCAACTGCGAGCTCAACTAGAACCTTGTATATTCCAGCACTGGTGGCCTCACTTAGCAGAAAACGAACAATTTTCAAAGCCTCATGAACAATTTTCTTCTGCTGACCTTCTTTAAATAGCCGCATGAATCCCGACCAATATATGGCAAATGCATTGATCTAATAAGATCTTATTAGCATTGGCCAAAACCCTGGCCAATCCAACCAATTGGGCCTTCATCGCTCACCTCTAGGTCTTGCATTACAATGAAGTCCTTCTAGCCTTTTATAAGCTCCATTACATATAATACCACAGGCAGAATACCATGGGTGCACAATACCATGTGCCCCAAAACCATCACTCTTTAACCTCCTTTGACTCTATCCCAAGTCAAGTTTACCTAACAAGAAAATAGAGGATATTACAGTGGATTTGTTGTAGGTTGTGTCTCTTCATTTTTCTAGATAATAGAAAGGAAGGATTGGTTTTTCTGGGTGGATGTAACCCAAACTGGGTGAACCACGTATATCTGTGCCTCTCTTGTTTTATGTGTTTTTTGTGTTTATATTTCTGCAATATTTTATGTGTTCCATTGCTCTGTAATATATAATTTTCTAACAACTGGTATGAGAGCCGAAGGTCTATTTGGCTGATAAACTCGCAGGAAAGAAGGGTTCCTCGCTCGAGTGGGAGTAATGGTAGAAGATGGTAAGTTCAGGGTCGATAAATTTAACAACCAAAACTTCTCGCTGTGGAAGATGTAGATGGAAGATTATCTGTATCAGAAAGATCTATACGTACCGTTGGGTGGAAAAACAAAGATTCTGATGGGTATGATAGATGAAGAATGGAACCTTCTCGATAGAAAGGCACTCAGAATAGTACGGTTGTGCCTCGCGGCATCGGTCGCCTTCAACATTTCAAAGGAAACAATGACAGAGGATTTGATTAAGGCATTGGAGAAACTATATGAAAAACCCTCGGCCTCAAACAAGGTATTTCTTATGAAACGGTTATTTAATATGAAGATGTCGGAAGGTGGATCTGTTACAGACCATTTAAATGATTTTAATACTGTTACAAGTCAGTTATGTTCTCTAGGGGTAAACTTTGATGATGAAGTTAGAGCTTTGTTATTCTTGTGTTCATTACCCAAAAGTTGGAATAGTTTAGTAATGGCTATTAGTAACTCTGTTTCTGGATCTAGTACTTTAAAGTTTTATGATGTTGTCGATGCTATCCTTAGCGAGGAAATGCAACGGAAAAGCTCCGGTGAGACATCGAGTAATCCTTTGAGTGCAGAGTCTAGGGGAAGAAAAATGGAAAGAGGAAAGAGCTCAGGATATCACAGTAAATCAAGGAAAGGTAGATCCAAGTCTAGATCAGGGATAGTGTGCTGGAAATGCGGAAAGAAAGGACACCTAAAGAAAGACTTTAGATCTCGGAAGGGAAGAGAAGGAGATGCACAACAAGAAAACAATCATGAAGCAAATGTGACAGGTGAGGTGTTACAAGATGCTTTGATTCTTTCTTTCGAAAATATGACTGATTCCTGGGTGGTACATTAGGGGCCTCATTCCATGCCACACCTTATAAGAAATACTTTCATGACTATGCTCAAGGAGATTTTGGACAAGTCCGTTTGGGTGATGATAAACCCTGTAAAATTGTTGGAATGGGTAATGTTCTTGTAAAACAACAGAATGGAAACCAATGGCTACTAAAGGAGGTAAGGCATGTTCCAGAAATAAATAAATCAGGGTTGCACCTTTCCAAATACCCTCGTAGATTTAGGAGTAACCATCAATATTTTAACTCATGAAACTTGCAATATTTTGGGTATTACAGCTTTAAAGCCAAATTCAACCTTATTGCAGTTAGCTGATAGATCAATAGTCAGTCCTGAAGGCACTATGGAAGACATTATTGTCTCTGTGGACTCTTGGGAATACCCAATAGATGTTTTGGTTATTAGTCCAAGAAATAGACTGGACGGGCACCCTTTGATATTTGGAGGCCATGGTTGGCAACAACAAATGCGTATATAGAACGTCAAATAGGAAACATGAAAATTACCAAAGGAAATGCCAGCAAAAATCTCATCTTATACCCACCTACTAAACCCAGCCTACCTAGTGAAAGTTATCGACCATGCCCAACTAGATACCAAGAATAAAACTTGGCTCCCCTCTTACATTAGATGAAGCCCTCGAACTCAAAAACTAGACAGAAGATGACATAATTAACAGTGTCATTAACACATCATATACCATAGGGAACCCAACATGTCAAATGTTGAAATCTATACTTGATAATGAAGCTGAGGGAGACCCATTAGAAATTCCAAACAATGATCATATACCCACGGTTCCCATTCATTATAGCGTACCAATTGAAATTGAACCAGGTAAACCCCTCAACATTAATGCCAATATGGACAACCAGTAATGAGAAAAATTAATCCAGATTCTCCATAGATATAAATAGGCTTTTGGCTGGGAATATTTGAATATGAAGGCCGTCGACCCACAACTATGTACTCATCAAATTTATATAGAGAAGGATGCCCGTGTTATTCAGAATCACTAGAGAAGTTTAAATCCACATCTCAGGGATATAGTCATACAAGAATTACAAAAACTGTTGAATGTTAATTTTATATACCCTATTTCAGATAGCCAATGGGTTTCTTCCTTAGTGGTCGTCCCTAAAAAGAATGAGAAATGGAGGATTTGTGTAGACTATAGAGAACTCAATAAGGCCACTCAAAGAGACCATTTCCCCCTCCCATTTTTAGACCAAGTCCTTGGCACTCTTGCTGGGAAGAAGTTTTTCTCCTTCCTAGATGGGTTCATCGGGTATAATCAAATTGAGATCACCCTGGAAGATCAAGATAAGACCGCATTTATCTATCGATGGGGAACGTTTTCATATAGAGTTTTACCTTTTGGGCTGTGTAATGCTCCAACAAATTTTCAAAGAGCGATCTTGAGTATTTTCTTCGATCTGATTAATGAAGGACTTGAGCTGTTATGGAAAACTTTACCCCATATGGTGATGAATTTGATAAAGCTTTAAAGAATTTGGAAAAAGTGATTGAAAGATGTATTGCCACTAGATTATGCCTTAGTCATGAAAACTGCCATATGATGATGATTGAAGGTATAGTTTTAGGACATTATATCTCTCTTGTAGGTATTCAAGTAGATTCGACGAATATCAAGGTAATTCTTAATTTTCCCACACCACATACACCAACAGAGGTACGTAGTTTCATTGGCTATGTCATATATTATTGCCAATTTATAGAACATTTCTTAAAAAAAGTTGCACCATTGTATGCGTTAACTGGTAACATCGAGTTTGACTGGACTGACAAATGTGATGTTGCTTTTTCAAATCTTAAAAAGATGGTCTCAACAACTCCAATATTAATAGGGTCGAATTGGGATTTACCCTTCCATATCTAATTAGATGCATAAGATACAATGATAGGTGTTGTCCTTGGACAAGAAGAAGAAAAGAAACCATATGCCATTTACCATATTAGAAAAAACCTTCCACCGATTGAAGTAAACTACACAGCGACATAGAAATAATTTTTAGCTATTGTATATGCTATTAATAAATTTCATCATTATATAACATGATACCTATTTTTTCTGTATACTGATCATTCTTCTATTCAATATTTAGATAATACACTGATTACTAATGGCAAGGTGACTCGATGGTTGTTTTTATTGCAGGAGTTTGATATTACCATCAAATATTGTCCTAGAAAATAAAATCTCATCGCAAATTTCTTGTCCTGAGTGCCTAAGATAATTGACCCATCACCGGTGGATGATAATTTCTCGGAAAAATAGTTTTTTTCGTGACAGTCAGGAGACCTTGGTATGAAAATGTGGCAAATTATCTGGCAGTAGGAAAACTTCTGGCACATTTATCACCACAAGAAAGGAAATTGGTTGTTCAACGCAGTGCTCAATTTTCTTGGATAGATGGGTATCTCTTCCATACAGGCTCCAATTTTCAAACTCGTAGATGCATTAGGTAATATAAAATTTAAGATATTTTGGAAGCCTGCCATGATGAACCCTACAATGGACATTCTTTTGATTGGTGAACTGGAAACAAGGTACTTCAGATGGGCTATTACTAGCCCATGATATTCAAATATTAAAAAAAGTATGTCCAGGCCTACGATAATAGCCAACGAATGGGTCGTCCAGGCTAAGACGATGAAATTCCCGTGCAACCGCAACTGGTAATAGAGCCATTTGAGAGATGGCCATTAGACTTTGTATTTCCTTTCAAACCACCATCAAACCAAAAAATGTACATCTTATTTTGCACAAATTATGTAACTAAGTGGGTGGAAGTAGTAGCCCTTCCAAAATATACGAAAGAAGTAATTATTAGATTCTTATTTGAGCTATTCGTGCGATATTATTTACCAAGAGAAGTCATAACAAATGGGGGATCACAATTTACAGCTCATAATATTTCATCCACCCTTCAGAATTATCATATTAAACATAGCGTTACTTCTCCATACCACCCCTACGCAAATGGGCAAGTGGAAAGCACTAATAAAGTCTTGTAGGTGATTTTAACAAAAACAGTATCCACGAATCGTTAGAATTGGGAAACTAAACTCCCATAAGCCCTATGGGCATATCGAACGACATGGCGTAACACTATTGGCCACTCTCCATATTAGCTTGTTTTTGGCAAAGAAACCATTTTTTCGATTGAAATTGAAATAAAAAATCTTCAAACCGTAAAAGAAGTCGGGTTGGACTTCACAAAAGTGTAGAAGCAACACATGAAATAACTTAACGAATTGGATGAGACATGCCCATTGGCTCTGCAACGTACAACTATTATCCAACAACAAAGGTCCAAGCGGCATGATCACCTCATTACAAAGAAGTCATTTCAGAAATGTGATTGGGCGTTGCTATTTGACTCCAGATTTCAGGATTTCCCAGGAAAACTTCAGATGAGATGTCTTGGACGTTATGAAATCGCTGAAGTTCATGATAATGACATAGCGACCCTAACCACCATTAATGGGTCCAAAACCTCTTTTCTCGCAAATAGATATCAAATACGTCTTTATCACTAACCACTTACAAAGAAGTCTTTCTACCATGAGATAAGTAACAATTCTAATTTTCAGATTGTAGCCAACTTGGGAGGTAACCCGGTTGCTACATCTCCTTGAAATTTTAAAAGAAAATCATTGCATATTGTATATAATGTATATACTTTTGTATGAAATTTTCTTAGTCTTTTTCTTTAAATTTTTTGAATAGAACTAAGGGAGAAGAGATTGCCAATTTTAGATATAACTGTCGTTTTCTTTTATACAACTTGTTGTTCCATTAGAGCATAATTATTTCCTTGTTTGTCATAACCATCATCCCTTTGGTCACAGTTTCTATTTCCTTCATCACAACTATTGTTTCCTTGATGCACGACTCTTTGTTTCCTTCATTACATCTATTGTTCCCTTGCAGAACCAACTTCTTGTTCCTTTCGTTATGACTGTCATTCCCTTGGCAACGATTCATGTTTCATTTCCAACTTACTGTCCTAATAATGTTGTTTCTATTTATAATAGTCATTGTTTTTATCACAGTTTTTGCTTCCATTTTTCACAGCCATTATTACCTTCCACACTGACTACATTTCCTTTGTGTACGACTGTCATCCCTTTATTTTTCAGCTATTGTTCCCTTGTAACTATGCAATATTATTTGTCATTTCGAAGTATTCTTTTACTTTCATGGGATAAATACTATGTTACTCCAAACATTACCTTGCAAAGAGAAACCTTATAAAAATCTAATTTCTACCCATCCCGATATCACAAGTCACTTAATTTGCTCATAACATATTGTTTTGATTACCAGCAAAGTAGTTTTCTTCTCCATATGGACTGGTTATCTCCTTCAAACATAAAACTTATGGGGAAGCAATTCACAACTTAAAAATGGAAAAATTTTCATAATGCTTCTTACACCATCCCTAACTCTTAAGGAATTGATGAGCCACCCCATTTTACCAATTTTTCATGATCTAAGAAAAATAAATACATGAAAATAAAAGAAAGTAAGAGTATATTTTCTCTTAGAAGAAAAAGAGGTCTCATCACGAGTTGTCTTGTTTACAGTGTTAAGATCTGGTGAATGGCATTGTCACTACCTGGTCACCACACTAGAACAATGGTCTTTGGAGAAAAGTCATGATTTTTTAGTTAATGGGAGACTGGCATATCAAAATGGTTATAAGGGAACCCTGTTGAGGATATGGACTCCGACTAGAAGCAAAGGATCCACTTGTGGTGTTGAAGTATAATTGGAATCACCAATCAATATTTTGTGACTTTGACGTCCCTATTTCATAAATAACAATGGAAACACCAAACCCAACTTGGAAATGTCTTATAATAACTAAGGTGGTAATTCAAGATCTTTGCGAACAAAAATTTATCTCTAACATATCGGGAACACATATATTATTATTTTTATAAAGTGACCTTGTCAAATCTATTTTACTCTCTTCAACACGTAATATTTTGACACACATTGTTTTAACCCATAATCTTCATACTTTGACAGCCACAAAGATATGCATACGTCACCTTATCCCATGCCTTATTACTCTATTACGTAAACTTACGTGATTTGACCATTCCCCATTATGCACAATAATTGCATTAATATGCTGTCGATTTGTCGAATCACCAATGGTCATGGTCGACCTTTCTTGGCATTGGGGGAAGTAAATATCCGCATGCATTGTATGGCACTAACACGCTTAACAAGGATGACTAATCATTATAGAAATTCTATTTGCATATGTTACATTAAGAATCATAAGTTGCATATTGTCATATTTTCTACAAATTGTTGGCTTAAGCTTTGTATGCAACTTCTGATTATTTTCTTGAGAAATAGTAAGCATGGTTTATAGATCAATTCAAAGTGAGCCACCTCAACTTAGGGTTTCTGAGTAGGCGTGGAGAATCTTGGAACAAGTAGGATGGACTAAGTACTTCTCTAGGCTACAAGGATTTGATGATGCAGTCGCCCTGGAATTCTTACAGAACCTGCATAATGGAGTAACAACAGTCAAGGGTAGAAAAATACCCTAAAATAAGACAGTTCTAGCAGAAGTCACAGCCCTCTCCATGGAAGGAGAGAAGTGGTTAAATAAGCATACTGGGTTGCATGGTGCCATGCTGATTTTCATAGACCCTGGTGAAGCACTAGTTTGGAAAGGAAAATGCTATCACCCAATGTTCTTTCTGGAACCTTGCCAGGAGATAGCAGAGATAGTAAAAATATACATTACTTGTAACGACTAGTATGATGTGGTAAGGCCACAACATTTGAAATTGTTGGCTGCATTGAGATAGAAGGTAACTATACATCTGCCTTTTTTTTTAATTCTCTTCTACATGAGATAACTGATAGAATTGGAAAAGCTAAGGATCCAAATTCAGTAGTCAGTCATCATTGTCTTATCAAGCTAATAGTCAACAGGAAACTAAATCAAGCACATATAACTTGGGATAATTTTGTTAGAAATAATGAGTCGACATTCCAAACTGAGACACCTTCTATAGAACCTGAGCAATAAGAAACAAAGAGGGCTATGCAAGAACAAGCACAGACCTCAGGTTCATAGACATTGACTAGAGCTGAAAAAGGATAGCATCTCTCTTGGTATCCTTACCTGTTAAAAGAAGAATATCAGTTAGACTGGCTAAAATGAGAAACCCCTTAGACCCCAGTGAACAACTACCAGAAGATATACTTCAGAAATCCCTTGAACGTTAGGAGACACATCATGTTAATTCACCCCAAATTCATGAACAAGAGATAACTCAAGTGCTAGAAAACATAGGAACCTTTTTTAACAATGAGGAAGACGCAAGTTGTTCATAATTCCCATTTGTGCGAACCTCAATGCCATATTTCTCAGCCTCTCCCCTCAATTCCAATTCTACTGTGATACTGCAGTCCTCAGAGGACCCCAGGAACCCTACTTCTCAGGAACAATCAGGAGAATCGGTTGACACTGTTAAGGAACCAGGTTCACCCTCTGAAGATGCAGTTTCATCACCATATGAGCTGTGTGACAACCGTACTGATACATTCCAATATGATAAGGGCCCTCTAGGTCTTGGAATTTTTCCTAAAGTTGAGGAAACTGTAAATAAGGAACCTGAAATTACCATTACCATTCCTTCCACCTCAACTAGAAAAATTAAAAAATAGATTGAAAGAACGTAAGAGAAAACCAATCACAAAATAAGGTTGTTGAAGAAGGAAAGATAGTGGTTACATAGGAAGGTGAAATAGCTTGAAGATTGGCTAAAGAATAGTAGAAGGCATCACATGAGAAAGCAGAGAATTCGAATAACCAAAGCCCAAACTGGAAGCTTTTTCACTTCCATTGAAACCCAAACAGAAGGGACCCCCACTATTTTTGAAGAAACCCAAACTGAATTGGGCCCTAATATCATGACAACTGAGGCAACCAACCAAACAGAATTGTATATTTTTATCAATAGGGCCATTCAGACAGAAATTGTACCTCCATATACCCCATTGATTATGGACACCACTATTCAAGTATTGAATAGGACTAGAGGAACAAAAACAGACTCTTAGTCAGTACTAAGGTGAAGTAGTGCCCTGGAAATAACACCAGGATTTATTACAGAAATATAAAGCATTTTCCATCGCTGAAGATGAGACCTAATGTAAGCTCAGAGTGGCAAAGAAAAAGACATAATTGGTATAGAGTCAACTTCAAAAATACCTAGAACAAATCAAAGAGGTTTGTTCCATTTACTCTGATGCTCTTCCTTGTATATGCTTGACAAATAATTATGCCCTGTTCTTACTTGAATGATACCTATTACTCAAAATCAAAGTCATTAGGCCAGGACAATCTATTGAGTTTATTATTGTTTCTAATTTCATTAAATCTTTTCAACAACAAGATGATTATGTCAAATATTTTTTGTGTGAGTTATACATGCATAATTTTTTCTTAGAGGAGAAAAGGGATGGAAATACTAGCCCATTTATTGGAGATGTGAAATTTCAAGCGTTCCCTTCCTTTGCTAAAAATCAATTCAAGTGGTCCAAATCTCACAACATATACCAAATAAGGGAAAATTGCCTTGACCTCTAGGTCAAAGGAGAACCAAAAAGTCCCATGCGTACTCTTATTAAACACAAGAAATTTATGGAACATTCAGGTGTCATTCCTACTCTTGCGCTCATGCATAACAATGTTCTTCAGACTGGTTTAGAATACTTTGAGGAAATTAGGGAAGACGCCCTCTGTGCATCTAAGAAGAGATAGAATATGTCTTCTACTAAGGTGAAAAACAAAGAACCATTCAATTATCGAAACTTTTGGGCAACAACCAACAGAGTGAAAGATTATGCTTGTTTGGTCATGTCTGAAAGACCATATTGGATTGGTTGTAGGTATAGATGTCCTATCATCTAGTACCCTCCAAATGTCTACAAGCCTAAATATGAACTCTCTGAAAAAGATAAAACTACAACTTTCAAAGAGATTCAAAAGAGAAATTGGTTTCGATATTATGGTGAAAGATCCTAACCACCTTATTCCTTAGCACTTTTACTTGTCAATTATCTTATTGCATGAGGACATGCGACAAGGTAAGCTAGGGAGAGATGTTGGGTTATGAAATTGGTATGTTTCTTTACCCTTATTTCTCTAGTTAAATATTTATTTTTCAAGGTTTTAAAGTCTCATTTATAATTATCTCATAGATATAAGTTCTAGAAATGAAATTAATAATATTCTAATATTTTGTCTTGTTAATAAGTTAAGTTGAGTACTTTAGATATCCTTTAGTTCTAAATATGTGTTACTTTATGTACATGAAAAAGATCATATGGGTAATTGTTGTTCCCTTGAGGAGATGAAGAAAGACCGAGTCTTAAGGATTGTCATGTTAATCTTGGCATGTTGGCTCGAGATTTATTTTTATTTGCATAAGAACAATTACAGGAAATATATGATTTGATTTTGTGATTTAAATAAGCGACCCTAAGAATCTTCTGATTCTCAGGATATCTTTATCATTCTAATGTTATAATGCATTGTAATATATATTAAATTGCAGTAAGAAAGAGATTAATGGTGATCTTTTAGTATTCTCAGTGAACTGTAAAAGTGAACAACATAAATCCTCTGAAGATTTACATACCACTTTTGTACTTTACTTTGACATCAATGAAATTTTGAATGGTTCGACTTTAATTTTTTTATTGAATTTATTTTAAGGCAGTTATTTCCAGGGATCTTGGGCCTAGTCACTAGAAAGATTGTTGTCTTCCAATGTACTATTATCTTTTGATTCTTATCATATGCACAATTGTTGTTTCTTGTGTGATTTCCTTAATTTACAATTTAGTTTCATAAGATTCTTAGATTTACAATTTTTTCTGTGTGAATTCTTAGAACTTTCTATTTAGCTATGTGAAGATTTAAATTTCAATCACTAGACTTGTTATGAGTTTCTAGATCTAATTATCCAGCTATGCACAATTCCATAATTTCCTTATGATAGAGTGAATTTCCATTTCCTTGTCTTATTATCAACAATTATGGGTGATTAGTGATCGAGTGTGGATTCCTTTCAAAAAGTGTTTTACATACTGAAGTTTCGCATTATAGTCGAATAATTGGTTTAATATAATGTAATGTTTGTTTTTAAAGTAGTTAAACAGTTCCATGATTTCAACATAGTGATTCACTTTTGTTTAATTTGACTTAATGCCTTTTGAAAGTATTTCTTTATAGATTTTTCTTTACGATAGTTTCTCATACACTCCTATAATTTAAAGCACTTTCCTTACATAGATCATGCCGACAACCTTGTAATAGAAAGATGAACTCCAGGTGTTTGGTAGCAACTCAACGTGCATGGTGTTGGGTGCTAAGTTTTTCGTAATGGATAAAGGATTGAGCTGATTCCTTACGAACAACTTAGCACCCAACACCATGCACGTTAGGTTGCTGCCAAACACGTTTTGAGATATTTTCATGGTACAATCAGCCTTAGTTTGAGATATTTTGTTGGAGATGTTCAACTACATGGATATAATAATGCCGGCTAGGAAGGAAATGTTGTTGATAGGAAAAGCACTTATGGATGTTGTTTTAGCCTTGGATCTACCATGATATCTTGAATGAGTAGGAAATAGAAGTATGTAACATTGAATACCAAAGAGGCAGAGTGTATTGCCGCTAACATGGCTAGGTGTGAAGCAATCTGGTTGAGAAATGTCTTTGGAGATTTGTTTGAGAAGGTCCTAGACACTCTAGTGATATATTGTGACAACATTAGTGGGATTAGATTGACAGAGAATATTGAATTTCATGACAAGTCCAAGCACATAGAGATCAAATATCATTACATTCGATACATGGTGCAGAGAGGATCCATTAAACTCCATTACATATCGATACACGAGCAGATTGAAAATATTCTCATGATGGCTTTGTCGAAAAGGAATTTCTTGGTCTTTAGAGAGAATCTTGGACTAATGGATGTGACCCATCCTTATAAGGGCCATTATTGATTGAGGACACTGAGCTAGATCTTCCCTATGTTTGAGCTCTAAGGGTGAGGAATTAAGTTGTAGATCTCCTAGGGTTGAGGGATCTTTGGACAATAGGGTATCACCCCTATTTGTCACCCATAGGGTGGAAGATATTGTTCCCCTATCTTCGTTTAGTCGAGTATACCCCATTTTACATCATACACACAAGTTGGGCTTGTTGGGATTGTAGCTCCTCATCTAGCCAATGATTTGAGAGGGCTTGGGGGTGTGTGATCATTGCCTTTGGTAAGACAGGTATCTCACCCAAGCTTTATTATGATGCAAGGTGTTCTACCACATAACTCTTGAGGGTCATTGTTGGGAAGAAAAAGAAGCAATAGGATATATGAGATATTGTATCTTTCCTATTTCTCGACATATGGTGGAAGACATATGCTCCCATATGAGATGACATGAAGTGATAGAGTCCTGTAGGAACTTCGTCATTGTATTGCGAGGGTGGTAAATGATGCTCCATGATAATTTCTATTCTTTAGATTTGAGAATGATTCAATATATAGAGTTGAGTAGAGTTGGGACATGATATGATGATTACATGATGCAACTGGAATTTCTCCCTAGCTGAGAGGGTGTGTTAATTTGAAAGCCCAGTGACAAATTCCAATGATGGGGCTATATTCCTATTTTTTAGAGGACAAATTTTGACTTTTAAAGAACTTAATTTGGACAAGGGAAAGTGTATTTTTGAATTGAAACCCACATGTGTACAAATAGATAGGGTAGCCCTAACATGAAATTGGACACCCTTGGAAGCCTATAAATACAAATGATCTCAAGCTCATTTGGGCATCATCATCAATCATCTTCTTCTTCTCTCTCCTCATTGTATTGGTTTGTACAATTCTAAAGCTTGGTTCGTACAGGTACAAAATTGCAGGGTCTGAATCTCGCACGTGTGATTAGGGTTTTTGGGTTCCAGCTACAGGGTTAACACAAGAATTTTTCCATTTTAACCACACAGTCTCATTAGTGTAGTTGGAGCATCCCAACTGCACACATAAATCTTCCTCCATGTGGTTGGTACTTAGGGTTTTAGTTTGTAGTTGACCATAGATGATTGCAAATTGGGAAAGCTAAATCTGATCAATATTCTTGCTAGGATCATATTTATGATATTGTTTGGTTGATATTGTTGGATATTTTTGTACGGAATCATTATAATAATGTACTAAACATTTTATGACAATCTAATATAAGAAGAATTATAAATGGTTTCCCCCTTTGTAGGGTTTTTCCTTGGTCTTTGACCAAATCTGGTTTCTCTTGTTGATGTGTTGATTATCTTCTATTTGTCATTGAATTATTGTTCTATCTTCAATTACTATTGATTGATGAAAGTATTAATTTCTAATTGAACAATTGAATTGGTCTAAATTAATTGAAACAACATATAGAAATATAAATGTTAGCACGTAGTTCATCCACCAGGGAAATCACCACATATCCTAGAGATAGAGAAAAAACCTGGAGACCTCTAGCCCCATATCCTAGATTGTGCATCAAGGATTTCCCAAAAAGTCGCACTTAGAGCCCCACCTCCCAACTGCAATAACCTCAAACAATGGTACCAGGTAATCAAGCATGCATCGGTTAGCGGACTGTGCATACTCAATGTCGTTTTCGCCACCCACTCGATCTACCATACCATGAAAACACCAACAATGAAACCAAACAATCATTCAAAGGTTATATGCCCAATCCCACTTCACAATCCTTCGAGATTTCCCTCGCCAAGTGTCCTGACAAATCCTTTTTGTTCCACCACTTGTCATGAGCTTGTCCCTACTGCGTCGGTGTTACCTTGATCCTCCACCCCCATCAAGGTATAATGATTTATATAATTATAATAATATTAAAATAAATATTTCGAAAAGGAGAAAGAAATAAATTGCAAATAATATAATATTTGATTTTATGTATAAATTTAAATTGAATGTTATAAAAAATATATAATTTTTTTTAGAAAATCACTTAGTTGATTAGTATAATAACTAAGTTGATTATTATGTTGGAATATTCATAGTAGTATTGACAGATGAAGGGCTAACATTTATCTCCCGGTTAGTTATGCTCTTTTAATTAATTTATCTCAAAATAATCAATTAAAGAAAATGTCATATCAACACATTTCATATAGGGCAAGAAAATGCCATATCAACACATGTCATATTGGGCATTTGGTATTGATAGACCATAGTATCAACACATGGTATTGTAACAAGAGCTATGGATATTGTTGCATGTTTTTAAAATGTATATATGTTTAACTCATATATTAATTCTTTTAAGTAATAATAACTAATAATTTAAAATAAAATTAGAATTTACTTAAAATTTATGATTTTTTTTTAAATATGGACAATGTGAGATATGAGGTAATTGTTTTGATATTTATCATGGATTTATTCATATCTCCTTAATCAACCATTT
>APFE031133736.1:59489-102964 GCA_000404065.3 Pinus taeda
AAAAGAAACCATTTTAATATGGACAATGTAATCCATAGATAAAATGTCTCACTTAATGTCATCTATGTATATATTATATATTGTGAAAAAAAATGTATATATCATATAAAGCATTTGAAAAAAAATTATGGTTAAAATGTTTGAAGTAATATCACTATTTTACATTTTGGTCATTTTTTAGGTCTATTTTTTTGTCAATTTTCCCATAAATCCAACAAATTTTTTCTAGTTTATGTTATGTTTTGTATATAGCATTCAAAAATACTATTATATATATAATATATATATATATATTATATATATATATATATTATATATTATATATATATTAAATAGAAGAGAGGAGAGAATTTTCACTCTAACATAAGTTTGCAACTGAAGAAATTTCATCCATCTTGGTGCACACTAGATTTGTGCTTAAAATGGATCTATAATTTTTATAATAAAATAGTAAGATTGTTTATAATGGCACATGGATTAATTTTATTTATATCATTGATCAAATTAAATTTTAAAACCATCATATTAGATCAGATATAGATTTAAGTGTATCTCACCCATAGAATAACCTCATAAGAACAAGTGTGTCTCAAAATGATTGGTTGTGAGGATAATTATTTGATTGTAAATTGTGTTAAATTTCCGATAGGGCTAATAAATTATGACAAAGTTGGCATTGTGTATGTTTATTTAGACTATAATTATGTATAATTTAGTAGTTGGTAGATGAATGCGTTTTTGGTACTTCCATTTTTTTTAAATCTTTAAAAAAATTGAATATTGTGAATTAGTTTTGATGAATTTTGTTATTTGTAGAATTATTGCATGGGGACATTACAAACCAATATAAATAGAGGCTATTCATCCAAGATGCATAACAAAATGTTTTCGCACATAATATTTTCCCAAAAAATATTGCCATTTACCCTATGATATGGTTTCCTTCATATATGTTTGTTACTAAATTGTTCCTCACACTTGGATCATAGTGTTATTAATGGGTTTGTTTGATTAAATTTACTTTGTATACTAGTACAATAAATAAATATAGATTGTTCCTTGAGTGATACACAACATGTTATATAGTTGCAACATTATAATAAAATCATGTTTATGTTAGTTTTGGGGGAAAATGATGCATTTAATATAGTTTGTTTAATGTTATATGATGTATATGATTCCATTGATTTAGATTTATCCTAAACATTTAGAAAATTCTTGGTTCATTAGATGGGTTGTTTAGAAGTTCTTTTACATTAGATACAATTGCACTTAAAATTTAGTGATAACACATAATAATGATAAATGAGGACCTGATGTCAAATAGATACAAATGAGATTATAAATTGAACTTTAATTAAATCAAAATTCTGACTAATTAGATCTATGTTGATCAATGAAGAATCAAGAAATAGTATTGGGGTTAAATTAAGTTGGTTAAAGTTTAAATCTTGTTCTAGTATCCAAAACTTTTCTCTTCAAACACTTAAATTGATCAATACATCAATTCATAAATAAGTCTAACTAAGTTTGACTAGGTTTATGTGCACTTTAGTTGACTTGATTCAAGGTAACTTGGCAATGGTCACCTTCTATCATTGTAAACATGATTGATAATTAAGGAATTACTCTTTTGGTTAATCAAATAAAAAATCAATCGACACTAAGGCAAAATAAGAAATGTAGCACTAGAGATGAATCCTTTAATATGAAATTTACAAATTAAAGGATCCTAAAAGTAAAAAGATGAGATAACTAACCTAATCATATCCTATACAAATATAAAACATGACACGTCTAAAAAATTTCTCATGTGATAACATAGAAAAGATAATTTTGTTAACCAAAAGGAAATAAATTACATACAGTTTAGAGTTTGATAATATCGTTTCAAGCCATAATATTACAATAAATATCACAACAATAATAATGAAAATATAATACACAATGTTATTATCATGCTTGAAATAATCATAATTCCAAACATTTTAATTATATTGAAAGCAATTTTCAAAATGTTGATCATATAAAAATTGATATAGTTAACCAACTTTCATGTGCTTCAAATGGTCAATAATTGAAGAAAAAAATATAAAATGAAGGAAAATAGGCCTAGGAAGTTTATGTGCTATTATGTGCAACATCATAATGGAATGTCATCCCCTATTATTTGTTCATAATTTTCCATTAACATTTTGCATTCCTTGGCCTTTGATTTCTTCATTAGCATGAATTATATCATTTTTATGTAAGCAATACAAATCAAATTTATATATTGGCAACTTATAATATGATCTAGATTGGATCATTATATTATTTTTCATCCATCTAGATGCTTTTAGAGTGGAAAAATTGGAGGAATTGGATTACATGACCATTTTTACTGATGGGTCCCAACTTGGTGAGTTTGGATTTGAAACCTTCTGTAGTTTGAGGCATTAAATGAATGTTTTTGTGGTTCAAAAAATCTCATTTGTTTTTAGAATCCCTAATTTTTTTTATACATTTTGAGACCTTTCCAATGGTACAAGAAAGATGCCAAACAAATTCCATATGGAATACTTATGCCACCCAGAAGTTGAGCTTCCTATTTTTTCCTCCATGATTCGAGAGCATGCCACATCAACCACATTACTCATGGAAAAGGGGACAAAAACATGAAGTATATGAATAATAATCTAGGGGGTCAAGTTCTAACTCATGTTGAGGGATGAATGGGTCAAACCTAACAACCCAACCCTTTGTTGGTTATTAGATTGTGTTATAACCAAGCCACTAGGAGGAAAAGGGGTTACATTCTATTTGCTTACATTTTGTTTCATAGTATAGTAGAGTAGTTAAGAGTGGATAGGTAGAGAGAATAATAGAGGGGGTTTGTGTTTTGTAGCAACCATAGACCACAAATATCAGGAAACAACATAGAGAGCACCTTATTTTTTTACTTGCATCATTTCCATTATAGACAAAAGATAACAGAGTAGCCTCACCTTTAACGATCATATTAACATACACATTAAGGATCACTGGTTGATTTTTTCTTTATAAATACCCATCACTCTTTTCCGAACTATCATACTTTACTCGAGTCCTTGATGATGGGTGGTGAGACCACTCTCGCACACAACATTTATCCAGAAACTTATATCAACAAAAGTCATCTCACTTTATCATTTAATAATAGTGTGTGTGTGTGTGTGTGTATCTATACATATTATCAAACATTTATTTTATACATTTTTTCTTTCTTGAAGATAAAACACAACATTATATGACTCTAATATTCCTCATCATATTATAGAAGAAAATTTAAATTTAATAAAAATAAAATATTAATAAATAAAAATTAAGAATATAGAATATATAAATTATAATAATGATATGCGTTATAATATTACTTATTTACCAGTCGGGATCCCTCTTCCACCTTCAAAATAAATAAGTGCCTTTTCACATTCTATTAGTAACTAAATAAAGAGGTGAAGAAGAGAAAGGCTTCCTATGCATAGAGGTGAAGCAAGATACTTCGCCAGGGTACTGAACAGGCCTGCCAACGACAAAGAAATTCTTGTGATTCCTTGAGGTGACTCTGTCGGAGTATTGAATAGGATCACTAGAAGTAGACAAAAATAGGGGAAGGTGTTTATATAAACCTAAATATACTTATTATCCTTTTCCCTTATCGAAACAGTTGAGGTATGACTAGTTTTGCAAATGTGTTTGAAGTTGAGAAAAGAAAATAAGAGACTAAATATTTAACTGGGCTAAGTAGAAAATATGGAGTAATATACATGGTGAATCGATAATTCCTGAATTATTGAGACATTTCACTTAAAGATAAAACCTAAACAGAGAAGCTATATTTCTATCAGTGTGCCGCTAAGTGTTGTCTCTACGACAAACACCCTCCAAAATTTTTCTTACACTTGAATTTTGTAGCCTATTGAGGATCTTGTGATCTATTGTTTCATGGTCACTTCATGGTCAGTTGATGTTTTAAGAAGTTTATTCAGTCTTATTCTTAGGTCCTAAGTGTCAAAGTCACTTGCTCACACATGCTCAGTCTGTGTTGAGTTCATAAGCACATCTTTCCTCTACAATCTTAGATAGGCATTGCATAGCTTTCGAAAGTATTGTTTACACAATCACTATTGATAGTGACTACACAGTCCATAAGGATAGTGTTTACGCAATTTTCAACCTATGTCGAAATTCATTGCGTACTCCCCATTTTTAGTCTCCCTCTCACTTTGGTTTCAATTGTACTTTTATTTCGGTGAGTTTACGCAGCTGTCACTTTTACGCACCTTTGCTTTCACAAGTGTTACTTTCACTTTTTCGATTGGCGTTTTTTCTTGCTTTCACTTTAAAAGGTGGCTTTTTTATGTTATCTTTGCTTAGGCATGTGTCACTTTAGATTTATTTAGCTTTTTCAAGTGTCATTTTTGCATTTCTTACTGTTGCAAGTGTTGCTCTTAACAATTTTCACACTTGCATGTGTCTTACCTTTGCACATTACTAGAGGAAGTTCTATTGCACTCTTCTAAATTAGATGGTCTTATATATCATATATGTATTAGACACATTCCTACAACTTAGTGCACTTTTTGGTCACAATCGACATTTGTGTCGTAACTTGTGCTGTAAGTGTCACAATGCCATGTTTCAGTTGTCACACATCGAAATAAATTTTTCTTTTCTATTGTTTCAAGGTGTGATTGTTGTTCATGAGTCATATACATTTCCTTGGCTTGTATTAATGGAATTCGTGTGTGTGATCCATGTTTGATTCTCAGTTAGATGTATTTTCCCTCTCTTACTCTATCGATCTCACACTTAGCCATTTTGGAGCTCTTCTTGGTTCCTCTGTCTAATGCAATTTGTGAATGCATGAATATTCCTCCAGGTGATGATCACTATCTATCCATGAGCCTCATTGATGAATCCATTTCTTCCATTTTTGTGCACCAATTCTTTCTTAAGATTAACTCCAATATTTTCACATTGAGAACCTTCAAAGCATAGTCTCCTAACCCTTGTTGCTTGTACTGACTCATTGCACATAGTTTTGAGAAATTGTGTCTTATATAGTACATGGAGCATTTATAGTGTCGCTTTGAAAAAGAAAACTTTGCAATACAAGTTCTCTTCTCTTTCACAGTGTAGTGACACCTTCCTAGCTAAGTGACTTGGCCTCTATTTCTTGCCTTAGCCAACTGCACAACCTCCTCTTCTAGTGAGACTTTCTGAGTGAAATTCACATTTCTAGTGGAAAATTAGCCACTGTAGAAGCAAACTGCACTAGCATAGGATCCTACCCCTCAAGCTCTACACATGTCGCAATTATAGTGACTAGTCTTTCCTTCTTTGCTGACTAGAATCCCTCACTGTGTCATGCCTTGTTCTTCTTTCCTACCTATCGTATGTAACAATTCTACTGGATAGTGGAGCCTTTCTTAGATCATTGTTGATGAAAATTAAGCTCTTCCTTAAGCCCACCTCTAAGTTATAGCGCATGTTGCAATTTTAATCAACAAACCATCAACCCTTGTCCACTAGGTTCCCTGCGCAATCACTAAGTCCTTCCTTGCCTCCCTAGCACATGTCATTTTATAATCCATAGTTAGGGCCTCTCTCAGTCACTGTGAAACTCAATTGCACTATCGTTGTCTCCTTCTACCTTGAGCCTTACCCACTACTTATTTCTAGTCAACAAGCTCATCACACTATCTCTTACACTTTCCCACTGTGATGGACATTGAAGAGCCCCTCCTCAAAGCACATGGTGTAGTTCTAGTGAGTATTGGTGCCTTCCCTAGCCACTTTTGATCTCAACTGCGCCATCCTCAACAAGCCTTCCTCTTTCAATCATCACATTGGTCCATTACAAGCAAATTCTTCCATGAGAAAAGTAAGGATAGAATCGACGATTTCAATATTGATTTTTTCTTGTCACGATTGATCTTCATTGGCAAGTGTACCATTTCAGTAAGGCAAGGTGATGCTCAAGGAATATATCAAGGAGAAGGAACAAGGAAGCACTTGCAAAGAAGAAGCACAAGGAAGAACCATCATGCAGACATGAAGATATCTTGGACCATGACAAAATGAAGACATTTCTTGATGACTCAGAAGGTTCCAACACTAATCCAAGACCCTTTGGAGGGTGAAGATGATGTATAGATTAGATCTATCATTAAGAATGCAAGACAAAGCAGTGATGAGAGCAGCTTGGCATTGCCACATGATCATGAAGTTCCATGTCATTATTTCCAAGTTATGGCTTGTACAAGTGTCATCACAATGTAATATATGTCAATGTGTCTTACCACATCATTTGTGGAAAATGAAAAAATTTAAATAAGTGGAAGTCCAAGAGTTACATGTGGAATATGGAAAGTCACACATGGACAAAAGAGTCATATAGAGGTTGAAAGGTCATTTAGGGATCCAAGAGTCATAAGGGTAGCTCAAGAGTCATAGGGGATATGAAAGGTCATTCCTCTTCTTATAAAAGAAACCTCATAACTCAAGAAAATGGGTTTTTGAGGCTTAGGCTTTGGAGAGCTAACATTGGCTTCTCTAGCTTGGCATAGGAGAGAAAATCATTCTTTTGGATAAGAAATAAGTGACTTAATGTTCCATTGTTGGAGCTAGTGGCTCATCATTATAACTGTGTACTTGGATTTTTCATTTAGTAATCAAAAGCTCATTGAACCAACACACTTTCATGCATGTATCATGAATGTTGTAAGACTATTCTTTATATGTTTGTGGTATATGCTATGTTAATATGTATTAAAGAAATTGAACAAATTCATTAGCTTTGGTGCTCATATTGTTGAATGTGTGTTGTATTTTCTTTAATGATAATTGTGTCTATGTGAACTATTTCTATATATAACTAAAAAATATTTCCTTTCTCTCATGTGCCTCTCTTAGGATAGTACTATTACTTTCCTTCTAGAGACTCACTCTTGTCTCCCCTCTCATGAAGGCAACCTTTTACACATTAAATTGGTGTTTCACAATGTCAACTTACTTGTTTGTTCAAAGGTTATGTGTATAATCTCCTATGTTATCCATTCAAATAGAGGAAAACCTTATAGTTATGGTGGTCGAGAAAATACTTCAAATGGGGCTCCTACTCCAAACAATGTGACGTCTAGTTGAGACTTCACTTTAGGGAGAACCCCTGTATGTTTGTGGTATCCAGAACCATCAACATAATGTAAGATGGAAAGTAATAAGTATGGAATCAGGATAGATGGAACACACTATATCAATCAGGCTTCCCAAGTATTTCCCCTCCTATACCCATTGGGAAATTAGTGGAGGTCCCATTGGACTAAGGCTCCAGATTAACCCCTGATTTAAGGTGAGGGAACAAGAACACAATCAAAACTACTTCTTGTTCCAAGTCACCCCATATTCCATGCCAAAATCCCAAAGTACAAACAAGCATAAGAACCTAATTGCAAAATGAATAAAGTAACTTTTTATCAAAATCCCACGCTTGTTCATGTGATCCTACGAGATGGGTAAGAAGACATATAGCTACTGTAGGTGAAAAAGGTTGAATGGAACATCATCTTTGTTTAGTCATGGCTATAAGGGTTGTTCATTGGTTGACTGGAAGAGATTATGGGAGAAAACATTTCTCCTATGGGGTTACCCATTTTTGGTGGGTAACAATATGTAAGTATTTATTTTTACAACCAAAGATCCATTATTTGAGTCATGTCATATCTAGTGATGGTATTACAATGGATCGTCAAAAAATAAAATCTATTACTAATGACCAACAACAACGAATGTTCATGAGTGTATGGTTTTATGGGGATCTCATGTTATTATATTTCTAGCCTAATCACTTATTTTCTAAAGAAAGGAGTGAAATATGTTTGGGCTTATGACTATGAGAAATGTTTCTCTTTCCTTAAGAATTTATTGATTTCAACCAGAACTTTGAAGGTATCATGTATGGAATGGTATTTTATTATTTGTAATGATGCATCCAAGGAAGGGTTTGGTGTTTTTCATTCCTGGAATGGGAGAGTAATTTCTTATGCTTTAAGAAAGTTAAGACCATATGAGGAGGATAATGAAGCTCATGATTTGAAGTTGGAAGCAATTGTCCATACTTTGAGGCTTTTGAGACATTACCTTGTGGGGAAAAAATTGAGCTAAAAATTAAACATAGAAGTTTGCAACATATCTTTTCTTGGAATGATTTGAATGTAAGACAAAGGTGTTGATAAGAGCTTCTTAATGAGTATGAATTTGATACTAATTTTATTGAATGTAATTTGAATAGGTTGATTGATGCACTCATTTGGAGGTCCCATATTTAATATGTGATTCCTTTAAAATTGGATTAAATTCAACATATAAGTTTAAAAATAGAGTATTATTGGTATTCAAAAGTGAGGGCGCTATTTTCGGTCTGTTTGCTTGGAAAACCAATTTTGTGGGGTATTCTTATGATGTTGATGCTCTAGTAATATTCCTGAAGGTAATATTTTTTCCTCTATGGTAAGGACTTCATAAGATGATTTTGAGTGAGTCTCATCATTTTTTATATGAAATTCATATAGGGGTGAATAATATGCACATTAATTTGAAATATATTCTTTTGAACAAGTAGGAAGAGGGACGTGGTCCATTTTGTAACTAAATATTTTAATTTCCATCTTGTGAAATAAGAGTATCATCATCGTGTAGGTTTTTTTGTAACCCTTGATATTCTTGAATATAAATGGGGAGTGATATCAAGTGAATTTATTATGGAGTTACCCTTAACTACTAGCAAGTGTGATCTTATTCTTCTAGTTATATAAAGGCTTATTAAAAGTGCCAATTTTATTCATGTCAAGGTTAGCTATGAAGCACCATAAGCACCCTAAGAGCTCAAATTAGTTTTAGCTGACCTTACTATCCATAAATTAGTGGTCAAATGGGAATGGTAAATTGTATATTAGAAGATATGTTAACCATGTATGTGATGAACCTAAAAACCAAGTGGGAAGTGTATTTTGTTAATTTTTAGGGCTAAATTGTTGTTTGCTTTAGATAATTTCATTTGAAAACTTTTAATCATTTACATATTGCATTCACCCCATAACATCATAACATCATTAGAAATTATGTAGAAAGAACAATAACATCAACAATGCAACAGAACAATAAAGAACAACAAAAGAAAAACATCCACAAATAAAGATACCATTATTTAGGCGAGAGACCAAGGCATAAGCCCAAAAGGGGGAAAACGAGACAAGTTCAAGAGAGATAATATCATATATATGATATCACATCTATCGTCCATCATGTAATTATTGACATCAAGAGTCAATGCCAGTCACTGTCACGACCAATCACTGTCATAGCAACTAGGTCATAATGGAGCAAGGTCACTTTAGATTAACTTCCATCATAAATTACTATCATCATGTATCCATAATAGGTACTTTCATTATCATAAGAGTAAGGTCACAACCCTTATATTAGTGCAAGGTCATTGTCACCTTATAAAAGCAAGGTCATTTCCATTGTATATTTCATATCAAAGTTACTATTGTGATGGTCCTAACACATTCTCAACAAGGGTACTGTCTATAGCAGGTTACTGCCATTGTCATACAACAAATTTACTGCTATGTTAAGGTCATTGTAATGTCAAGAGTTATTGTTCTATATATAGATATTTGTAAATTAAAAACACTAGATCTTTTTCAATTAAAAACACTATCAAAGTCATATATCGAGTTCATTGTCATAAACATTATCATACATATAAGGTTTCTATCAAAACTACATTCATTTCCATGTCATAAGAAAAGGTATTCATGTTCCTTATCTCTGGCCGTATTTATAACCATTCATCATTGGCATATATAATGTTAGCCATATCAAGGAGTGAGGCCACAAAACTACATTCATTTCCATGCCACAAGAAAAGGTATTCATGTTCCTTATCTATGTTGTATTTATAACCATTCATCATTGTCATATATAATGTGGGCCATATCAAGGAGTGAGGCCACTTCACTATAAAGTCAAGAATGTGAGAAAAAGAGCCTCGGAGTAATCATGGAGCCAAGGTCATATACGTACGATACCATATAAATCACTGAGAAAATAATTGCGATGTCATAGTTACAGAGATTACAACTGCGTTTTCAAGACACATAGATTATAGTGTTGCAATTAATGTTGCTATGCCATGAACACAAAGATGATGCAATAGTAATAATGTGATGCCGCATACATAGAAATGTGATGCCATAATAATGTGATGACACCAATTGATATATCGAGCTGCCGCAGACATAGAAATGTGATGACACTAATTGATATATCGAGCCAGAGTGCCATGTTACATATTGTTATGCGAACCATTCTCATTATGCGAGTGCGAGTTATATAAAAAAGCTTGTGCAACAGAAATAGTGAGCCACACAGAACATGAAATATAGTAGGAAACTCCCAAGAAATGTGATCCATATAAGAGCCATCTTTGCCTCATAGATAATTAGCGAGTCAAGCCATGGAGAAAATTGCAGAAAATAATAGTGCATTGACCCAACACCACCCCATAGATAGAATATGCGATCTTATAGAAAAACGATACCACATATAAAAATGAACCATAGATCTATTCACACCATTTTCACATAATTAACCTAAGATATTTTCATTGTGTGTGAATTGAACACACTTAGCGATGATGATTAGTCTTTTATTTATATCCATTCTAAAATTCAATGGAAGTCACGGGAGTCAAGACAAATGTAGAGTCAGAGGGAAACCATGATTCAAATTTTGCTTAAAATAATATTTAAATATATTCTCTTTCTAATAATAGCTTGTCAAAATATTTCTTTTATTTAATTTGACTTCTTCTTTCACTAGAATAAATTCTCTTTGGGGCATGACATATTTTCTTGGGAAATAGGGTTTCTCAAGGGAAATTCATCCCGAAGATACCCAATTTTAAGCATATTTCCTTTATTGCTTAATAGGCATTATATAAATCATTTTAGTTAGGATAGAGTTAAGGGTAATAATCTTGATGGATCTAAAATGTTTTAGGAAATGAGGACAAAATTTCATTTATTAGAAAAAGAATAAGAGGGGTTTAGGATAAAAAAGTGGTGTTTTGATGTACATAGAGTAGATTGTAACTATTATGTTGGTGATAGTTCCTTGCTGTAAGTTAAGTTGAAAGAGAGATCCATAAATTTTGGAAATGGATCCAAACTATCTCCTTGATTTGTAGGACAATTTGAGACTCTATAGAAGATTATACCTTTGGCATATCTCCTTAGTTACCACTAATAATGCATCATATGCATGATGTATCTAATGTGTGCCATTTTTATGACATTATTTCTAATGCATCTCATATTGTTGACTAGAGACAACTACAAGTGTCAAAATAGGGATTTTTGACAACATAAACCATATGGATATTTGGCATCATACTTAACAACTCAAGCACTATCTAGTGAATATAATAAAGGTACAATGTGTCCATAGTCATAGTTAAACAACTTGGGAGGAGGAAGCTCTTATGCATCTTGAGTATCCATTTTTGTTTCCATATAAAAGTTGAGCCAAAGATTTTGTCAAAATAGGGTGAGTAAGTAATACCCCATTTTTCTTGGGCTATTTATTTGTGATATAATATCAAATCCTCATTGGTGTTGATGGTGGAGAAATTGATCAATTCTAGAGACTAGATTGGTTTTTGTGAATGTACCTTTTATGTATATAGAAACCTATGTGTGTCACTTCATGTTAATGAATTTATACTTGTACATCATATGTTTGAGTTGATTATAATGGATAGAATGATAGCCTCAATACTTGTGGTAATGATCTCACTGCTTGATGATAGTAACTTATAGTTAGTGATGTTGTGAGATAATATAGTTATGGTATGATGGACATATATGTAGCCTTCCTAAGTGGAGATGTATGGTGTTGATCTTGGACAAAGATCAAGAGACTTGATAAGCCAAGGCAAAAGACAACTTATAAATGTGTTGAATGGTTGTGAAATCTTAATTATGTAATTGCATGAAATATTGATGTCGTATTATTTAAGTTTGTCTCTCTCTCTCACACACACACACAAACACAGATGCATGCGTATGCATGTATCCAAGCATTTTCATATGAGTTGGATGTTTCACTAACCTTAGTGATGTATAAAATATTGATCTAATGATTGAACAAGTGCTATGACCATTTTGAAGAACTTCACGTTGAGATTCTAAAATAAAAATTCAATGAGGGTAACTCACTAATCAATTAAGTTGTTTAGATTTAACCAATACTTTTCCAAACTACTTGAAATGTGTGTGTGTGTGTTTATGCATGTGTATAATACAAGGGGAAACTTTTTCCTTTCACTAAATATGAGTGTGGGACATGACAAGGAGGCTATATTGTGTTGAGAAAAGGTGCTTCAACTTACATAGTTAGTTCTAAAATAGAGGCACAAAATCTCTTGACACATATGTGGGATGACGAAGTTTGATATAATGTTATACCTATCATATCCATGAATAAAGGTGAAATTTCTATTTTGAATACATTGTTGAGGTGACATTCCTCATGATTATGGTAAATAAAATGGTAAGGAGTGAAGACTGCCCAAATAACTATAACCTCCATATTCATACATAAACCAAGGTAAAATTAAATAAATCCATGCTGAAATTATTTATAAGAATGGTAACCACATTTATAGGGCTACTGATTATATTAATGTTTCCAAGTAATCATTATTACCCCTTTTAGAAAAAAAAATAGGTGACTTTATTTTATAATGTCACATGATGTGATGATTAATCATGTAATTATTAAACAATAACAAATGAAAAAAAGAAGAGGCTTCAATTTGGTTTCGAACTTTTTTTTTTTTTTTTTTTTTTTTTTTTTTTTTTTGTGACAAAAGAGAAATCAATAACAAGAACCGTACAATCATAGCTACCACCCACAATCACATTGTGTTTCTTCCTAGAAAACCTCCTAACCTAACATAATAGCTTGTAAACCATACCAAAAAATAAACCATAGTTACCTATGATGGGCTCACCCACAGGGTTTGAACCAATGAAATTTACAAACGATTGGCTTAACATAACACTCAATCACCAACAAGCCTTCATCTTGTGGGCTACCTTGGTTTGGAACCTTATGATTAATTAAAACAAAAAATAGGAATCACACATAGAATTGAGGTGGAAAACCTCTTTTAAAACTATAAATAAGGAATGTATTAATGGATTTTATGGGGTGGTGACCAAATGTATGGGAAAATGTTGTTGGGTTGAGGTATCCATGGGTTTTAGTGGGGGTGTGACCAAATGTATGGAAAAATGTTGTTGGGTTTTTGTGAGAGCTTTGTGAGGAATTGAAACAAATAGTTAATTTTAATTTGGAACATAGTTGAGATGTTAATGAGACAAATTCCCTCTCAAATGTGCTTCTTTTTCTGGTAAAACGTAGAGTGGCAGGAACACCATCTCTAATACAATTTTAGTATTGAAATTATATTGATCTTTTGGTTGTGATCCTACCATAGAACTTGAGTATTGAAGAGATACAAGTTTCTACTAAACATAATTGCGTAGAAATTAATTGGAAAATATTATGTAGACAAAGGAAATGAATTTGTAGAATTAATCACATGGATAACTATTGGATTTGGTTTCTAGAAATTTATAATGTTCTATTTTATTTTATAATTTTTATTATAAGATTAAATGATGAGTTGGGTATCAAATTATATGATATTGGTTCAGATAAAACTATTTTAAAATTGCGTGTGTGTGTGTGTGTGTAACTAGGGTTCTAACAATTTCATAAGAATTGTTTTGGACAATTATGGGAAGCTCAACAATGAAAGATGGGTTTCTCTGCAGTCATGAAGGTGGGGTTGTGAGGTTTCTTTATGGTTTTCTCTGAGTCAATACTATGGATCTCATTAACTCAGTATTAGCTTTCCTTCCTCACCAATAGAACAAGGCCCTTTCCTTCATTTGTAATGTTTCACTCATGACCATGTCAACCTCTTTTCTTTGCTACAGGGTGTTTCTTGTCAGTTCTAGTACCCATTTATTGAATCGACTTTTGTTGTCTCTCCTTCGAGAAGGATAATGAGGTGGTTGAGATGGTGGACTATGAGATCAGTTTCACATGTGGTCCCATATTCCACATACAAATTGAATACCTTCCTCCTCCACTATCTTTCTTGGTCCCTTCCATAACTAGAAACCTAGATCTTTCAAGGCTTCCTCAGTTCGAACAAGTGGTCACAAACATGCCCTCATCTTGAGTTCATCTTTCCCTTTCTTTCATGCTCTTTCACCTCTCCCTCTAGCTCCCTTCCACCCACCTTTATGTTGGCTTTTTTACTTGTGGTTTCATTCCCCCCTTGTCCATATGCTCCCGCCTTCTTATTTAACAACTCTAAGTTGACGCGCAAGAGGGGATGGTGCTTTCGTAGGCACATAAAAGATATTATTCCAGTTGTTGGTAAGGACATTGAAGTTTTAAAAGCTATAGAATATGTGCGGAAGACATTGTTAGAAGGTTTAGAGTAAAATCCTTCTCTATGGCATCCCTGTGATCTTGGATCTCGTTGTCATGGAAACCTCTATTAGGGTATGTTATGGTTCTTCATTTTTTGGTGAGAGGCTAGATATCCTTCATTTCTTGTTGGAAGTTAACTACTCACGTATCTTTAGCCTCAATTAGAGCTGGTGGTGAGAGGATTTACTACTAGAACCATGGACTATTGAATTCGTTCATGCAAAGGAGCCTATGGATAATATTAGGGTTCATACCTTACTTCTTAGGCTACCAATCCACCTATGGATTTTTGGAGTTCTTTAAGTTTGTTAGGAATAAGCTTGAAATATTTTTTGTTTTTGAATAATGATGGTGAGAGAAGGAGGAATGTAGAGTGGCTTGGATTCAAGTTGATGTGTGCCTTTGAAGCAGTCTAGTGATAGATGTGGAGATCACAATGAATGATTTTGTATAGGTGAAGAAGGCGAATTATTGGAATCTCTTATTTAGGTTCCATTGGTGTCATGAGGTAGGTCACATTGAAAAGAATTCCCTTGGGGCCAACTTGATCTTCTCTTCAACATCAAAAGGTTTCTAACAAAGATCCTCTTGCCTTAGGATCAAAGGCTTTTCATATTTTCTTGGCTTCAAAAAGATCCCCCTTACACAAGCCTTTGAAACGTTTTCATTAATTTGGTAAGGTTATGCTCCCCTCGCCGTCTTTATTTGTCAAACCTCTTTCTTTATCTTAATTGGAAAGCCCTGACTCTACTCTTCAGCCTTCCTCTCTCTCCCATATCCCTTCTTTCTCACTCTTTTGGGCCTCTATTCCGACCTTTGTGGATCCCTCTATTACCTAGAGTATTTTCCCCTTCATATCAAAGTCCCCTCACTCTTCCTCCTCCTTTCCTTACTCTCTCAGGAGAAAATGGGTTATTCATTGTGTCCCATGGGGAATCACAAAGAGGTTCCTCCTTCTTATGGTGAGTTGACAGTGGACCCTCTATAGCCTTATTGGTTAGTAGGAAATTGAACCTGCTCAAAGTGCATGAAAAGCTAATATTGATATTAAAAAAGGAAAACAAGCATTTATAACTAGGGCCCTTAGAGTGAACACAACCCTGCAAATAATGCTCCATGATTCTTATTTCTTTCAATGTGATGGGCATTGGGGGTTCTTGCAAAATAATTGTCCTCAAAAGACTATTGGCATGCACTAAATTCAATATCATAATGTTTTAGGAGACTGTGTGCTCTAGGCTCAAAGCTCAAAAAAATATTTAGGGGATGTTAAAAAATTGGTCCTTCAGTCATGTGGACTTAGAGGTTTTCTTAGAGGGATTTGCAACAGCCCGACTAAAATCCCATGTAATAACGTTAATAAAGGAAAAATAAGACCAAGGTCATGGGACATGTATTCCAAGCTGAATGTTGGGAAAAAACATAGTGATAGTGACCACTGGTGATTAATAAAGGGTTATGGAAATAGCAAAGGCAAAGAGGAGTTAATTGGCATTTATTTATGAAAATAAAGGAAAACTGGACAAAAGGAAGGTGAAAGGTCACATAATTGAATGTAAGGAAAATTGAAGGAAAAATAAATGAAAATGAAAAAGTAGAGGCCTCAATGATAAAAAGGCTTATGAGGATCAATTCATAGCTTTTGTGAGTTCAACCTTTAGCACTCTCATTATATTCTCTCTCTAATAATCTTGCACACTTAGAGAAATGATCATTGTTGGAGCACTCTAGTTTCATTGGATTTGGAAAATAAGGCAAAGGAAAAGCAGGAAAGCACAAGGGGGCAACAAGATCCGCAACTACAATGGGTTTGCATTGCAGATACCGAGTTACATGTACGATTTCATTTCCAGTTTTGGCATGCATGGCATATGCATGTGGTTATGGGTTATGATTTTTCATTGGCATGGAGGATTGCTTAGATTGATAGTGATTTTTCCTAGCCTTGCCATTTCCTAGATAACCATGGTGTTGTGGGTTTTCCTATTTATTTATGATTAGTACTCATGTTCCTTATGACTATGGGTTGAGTTATTAGTTCCTAGAGCCTTGGTTGGAAAAACGCTCTGGAAGTCCTAAAATAACTTGGGTTGAATTACTAGCCTTGGAAGCCTTGGTTTGAAAAACGCTATGGAGACCTTGGTGGGTTGATTTACTAGTCCTAGAGCCTTGGTTGGAAAAATGATCTGGAGCCCTGTGAAAACTGTGGGTTCAGTTACTAGTCCTAGAGCCAGGTTGGAACAAATGCTCTGGAGCCCTGGAAAACTTCGGTATAGACCGATATAGTGATGGTTAGTGATGTCTGACCGTGAGGTGGAATCACTAGTTGAGGGTTGAGGTGGTTTTACCTCTAGAATTCTTGATTGGGTTTAATTTTGGTTATTCCATGAGATCCCAAATTCATGCTTGGAATATGGCACAAGGGTGATTGGATGAAAGAGAGATTTTGGTTCAGGCCAATCTAGGGTTAGGTGGTACATGGAAGCCCCTGACTTGGTTGGATTGCATATGTTAATATGAGCTCCTTTCCTCTTGTAACTCATGAGTATTTATACTTGTTACTATGTGGTTTTGATGGTTGTTATATCATTGTTATTATTTTCGTTATATGTTGGGTATAAGAATGGTTTTATGACTGAATTTATTTATGGCTTTGTTGTGCTCTACAACAACCCCCCATTTCATAAATTTTTTTACTTAAAACTCATAATATGAAATGGGTCCCTTTTAAAACTTAGATGTATAAATAAATTGGTATTAACTCATCATTAGAAAAACCTCATCAAAAGGTCCAATGGGAATGATATATTTTAAATAAACCTTTTTGAATTAAAAATTAGGTCTTTTTAATCATTATAAGAGTTCTTTGTTATTGCGATAAAGCGATCGCAAGATCGCATATCGCAATGATAAGAAAACATATATAAAAGACCCATTGATTCACTCCGATCCGAAAAGGAAATCGCTATCAGATATCGGGAAAAGGAAAAACACATAGCATAAAGAAATGCCTCCCTCATTTCTCCGATGTGATAAAGTGTATCGCCATCGGCAGTTGGTCGTAACAACCCAATATATAAAGTATGACACATTCAAATCCTCCGATGCGATAAGCGTATCGCCATGGGCGATCAGTGATGTTGCAATGGCATAAATAATATAACCCTAACCCATCCCTGATTGCGATGCATTAAATCAATGCGCATGTTTCAAAACATATTTAAAAGGCTTGCATGCAGTGTATCACCTTTTGGTAATCGGGAGATATTTTGGACTATTATTAAAGCCTTTTCATTCACGTTACCAATCACCGATCACAATTTATCTCTGGTTATCTGTCAAAGAATCTAAGCCACACTTGAATGGGTCATTCATCATATAAATTATATAATGGGTATTCATGAGCTCCTTTACCATGATTGACAGGTTAAATGGCCAATTAATGAAGCAGTTATGGCGGATTTTCCTTTAGATTCCATTTGCGGCAATTTCACTATAATCCTTTATTATATGCCAATTAACATAATTCTTTCATATTAGGTTATACTAGCCATTCTCTGTATCACGTTGGTTTCATTCCTTGTGCAGAACTCTGCTGAAGTAACGAATTTGAAACAAATGGGAAAGAAATCTAAGAACCTCGTAGCAGCAGCGGCTCCTACAACAACAGTGCAGTCAACCAATGATCTAGGACCAAGTAAGAAAGGTTTAATCTCAGACACTACATGTCTTGGCCTTGGAAATACAAGTTGGCAAAGCATCTACAATTTAATTGAAGCAAAGGAGCCTGAGGAAGTATCGGGAGTAGCTACTGCAGATTCAACTAGAAAATCAGAAGCTTCCCTGAAAGATTTAGTTGATTCATATTTGCACACGATAGCAGCACGTGGGAAAATTATTCCATACACTGATGTAGTGAGATGGGATGTAGAAGAAATTCCAGTTTTAAACAGAACATTTTGTACAGTTGACGGAAGGATTTTTGGCTAATTTCAACCTGATGACTTAAGGAAAATGTATCACTTGCCCGAACCAAAAAAAAAATACAACAAAGCCTTTCTTGAAAAGTTCGCAGAGGAGACCGAAACTGAGTTGGCCCCAATTAGTCAGTGGAGACAGAATCCCGCAAGGCACAAACATGAATCATCAGGTAAGTACTCTGTAGATTCGTTGTGTTCTCCTTACTGTTGTGTCGGGGCAATGATGTGTAGAATTTGGGGATTGCATGATTCTGCAAAGTTCACTATTGAAATGGTTCCTTTGATGGAAGCGACGGTTAATAGTGAAATGATGGATTGGGCAAATATATTGTCCGACAAATTAGCCACTGCAATTCTTGAATTTAGATCAAATACACGCATAACCACCATGACTATTCCCCCTTTTTATTACAGTACTTATATTATGGATACTCTTTGCTTTAATTCTAAGTATCATGTACTCGGGTGGAGATGGACTTCACAAGACCCTAAGCCAATCCATATTTATCATCAAAAGTTATGGAAGGCACACTATAAGGACCACTTGTACCAAATCTGTAATGGTTTCATGTTACCTATCTATTATGCCATTTTTGATAAGCATGCCCCAAATATTTCCATGGAAGCAGAGATTGACTTGATTGCTGTAGGGAATTGGTTCGGGGAAGACAAGTTCACATATATAAGGGTTTTGGTAGTCTTGCAAGACCTCATGTCCTCCCTTTGTATGTATCTGATAAGCTGTTAGCTCACGAATTGGCCTACCAAATAACAACAGCAGGAACATCTAAAACTCTTAGGAATTCTAAAAAGCAGGCTTGGCCTACATTTCCTTTGAGATGCGGTGTTTACACTCTACATGATTACAAGCATGCGGACAAGGAGGCAGAAAAAATAAACATGCTCAATCTCGCAACCATTCTTAACAGGAAATTTGATCCAAGGAAAGTTGCCTATATCGTTCTTGAACAAGCCAAACTTACAAAGTTTGAACATGAAAAAGATGAATTTGATGACCTGTTTTCTTGAGCAGAATCATTATTCCAGGTACAAACATTGGCCAAAATGAGATATAATGATGAAGGGCTGGTAGAATTTAATAGGCTTAGAGAACAGAGGTTGCAAACTCTACCTCTGGACTTATTAGCTACAACCACAACAACCCAGTCAAGCGAGCCTGAATGACAAATTATTGATAAACCTCCTGCTATAGAGAAGATTCTCGAAAAAGGAAAAGAACCAGAGCAGGAGAAATAGCAGGAAAAAGAACAGGACAAGGGCAGTGAACACATCAATATAGATACTCAGATTGATCCCAAGCTCCTAAAGGAATGGCAACAGTTCGATTCCATTATAAGAAATCTTGAAGGTTCACAAGGTTTCAGCACACCTAAAGTAACAGTTGTTCAAGAGACAGCGACAACTACAGTTCCAATTGAAGGAACCAGCAGCCTACCCACCAACAAAGATGTAGAAATAATTCCTAAGGATCCATCTGATCATATTGTTTTGCAGATAGAAGATATACCACCATTAGATATCTTTTATAGTCTCAAGGAGAAGGAGAAGACTTGATCGATCTTCCCTTTTACCTTTACAAACAGAGATGGCTAATGTGGTATGGAAAGAAGAATTCAATCCTTCCGAAGACCTCACAAAACTTTCTCAGTACATCAGCGCTTACTTGGCAGCTACTATGGATAAAGCATCAGAAGTAAGCAATTTACTCAAGGAAAAGGACCAAACAATTGTTTCCTTACAGTCACAGGTATCCGAGAGACAACAAAGAATAGAATAGTTAGTACAATAGCTAGCAAAACAACAGCAGATAAGCAATCAATTAAATGAACAATTGATCAAAGAGAAACAGAGGATAGATCAGAGCGCAACGCAAAAACAAAAAGAATTATCCGAAGCATTAGCAAAGTTGAAGACAATGAATGAACATATGAGTAAGACAAAAGATGAGCAAATCGCTCAATTATCACAACAGATAGAAAAATTCAAAAGTCTTCCTCAACCAATAGATTTCAGGTCTGAAGCTCTCCAGGTTAATAAAGCATTGATTACACAACTAAAATCTCTATGTCATAATATTTCCTTGGCTGAGCCCCTCTGTGAGATTACTTCATCAATAATTGAAAAATCAGTAGAAGCTAAGCAGGATTTGGAACAGGCCGATGAGACTTTAACCAACTTTCTTGCTTGGTAAGAAACTAGTGAAGGGCAAGTCGCGAATCTGCCTAAAATTCTAGAGTCACATAAAGAAATCCTTTTCCTAGAATGACAGTCACAATTGATGAAAGCAGAAAGAGAAACCTCAAGATGTAGATTATCAACCAGTAATTTAATTGAGTTAATCAATAATACTCTTCATTTGTCTAACTTGATTTCACAGTGCACTCCAGGTAAATTGCCGTCAGCCAAGGCATTGGAACAAACATGCAATCAAGAATTGGAGAAGAATGGGAAATTAATCACAGGCATCCTAAGCTTAACTTGGGATACCTTTTGGTTTTCCCTAGTTAAGCCATACTGTCAAAGGGCAACGCTCAAATGTTTAACCGATGCAATCGGTTACATGATTCCCAAAATTCACGATCCCACATATTCAGCCCAGCTGCATTCTCGTCTGAGTCACCCTCCAGAATTGCAACCAATGCTTGCTATCTACTAGCTCAAGCAAAAGGAAGATCATCCGAAACAGTGAATTATGCTACCGACTGCAAACAGGCCTATTTTGAGGAGATTTTCATGATTTAGTTATACCACCTAGTAGCATTTTTATTTCATAATTAGTTAGCTTAGATAGTATTTATAGACCCTTTCATGCATTTGGAAAGGGTCCTCAGTTTTTGTATAAACTCAAATCAGTAAGTTACACTATTGTACTTCTGATATATTTTTATGAAGACTGGGCCAGTATTTTGAATTTTAACGAAGAAAGCTTTGATGATCGTGCACTATTGCTTTATTGTGGAAGTGTTTCTAAGTTAGAAGAAGGAATTTGAATGCGATTGATATCGGGAGTGATTCAAATAACATATGGTACTACTATCTATGCTCTTGCTTCATTCTTTAATGTGAATCGGAATTTATTTAATCTTGCTATCATTGGATATATATATATATATATATATATATATATATATATATATATATATATATATATATATATATATATATATGTATGTATTTTAAACGGCAGTCCTTATGCTTATCACTATTGAATGTTTAAGGAGTGTTATTATTTCAATCATATTTATGTCAATGATATATGAAGAATAGTGTAATAATGTTTTAATCATTACTTTGTTCAACTACTTGAACAAAGTAATTATCATATGAATAAATCTCTTTATTTACTCATGGAGTCATCTATATGCCTGTTTGTGGATAAAGATCATCAAAATTTACATTAAAGCAAAAATTCCGCGGGATAGATTAGTTGTTTATAATTTTACTTTGTATATTAAATCATCATCCATTATCATTAGATATTAGAAATCCACCACTTATCTATCCCATATTCAAATTATTGGGAAACTGGTCCCATTATTTCTAGTCGGAGCCACCACACCAAACAGAAAAGGAGCTGCCTTTAAGGTCCGGACTGGGTGGTTTGCCTCGATGTTGTCGCAGCGATTTTCGAGGCATCAACATTTTTGGTGCTAGAAGGAGGGCATGAACTGTGAATGGCAAGCAAACCTAAACCTATAGCCCATTCTAAGAGTAAATCTCCCTCCACCTCACCTTGGACCTCTCGTTTGCATGCTGGAACACCAGTATTCAAACGAGAAGAAGAGGAGTCAACCACAACTACTCAAACCCAACATACTACAGAACGATTAAGTCCTAAGTCTCCTGAAGTTCAGTCTCTCATCCATAAACTTCAAGACTTTTCAATATCACCACAGAAATCTGAGGTATCTCAAGGCAATGAGACTTCGCAATTCAATCCACCTAACCCTCTCACCAGACTTCAAAGCGGGAAGCTCGGTATTGAACCTACTGAGTTGCATTTACCCAAAAGGAAAAGGGCAAAGAAGACCACTGAAGGATCTGACAATGAGACTTTCTCATCATCATCCTCCATCTCATCCTCTCTAGTGTGAAGTCAGCCATCCACCCCTCCATTACACATTGTTGTTCAACAAGGATCAGGAACTTCAACATCCCAACCTCAAACCTCAATATCAACTCCTTCTCAAACATCTGGAATTTCATCGGCAATATCATCTATTATTAGTTTGACAATGGCTCAAAATCCATGGAGTAGTCCTGGTGCGGTCACTATGCCTGCCCCATTACATCCATTGCCATATTCTCCTGAAAAATGGTTGCCAAAATTTAATCCAGATATAGGAACACAAGCCGAGGAGCATATTAACAATTTCATGTTGTCGGTTAATTTAAAAGGAGTGACAGAGGAAGATGTTGTTGTTAGGCTTTTCCCTTATACTTTACAAGGATCAGTTGGGTCTTGGTATTTTTCCCTGCCCTCTGGATCCATTACAAGTTGGAACATTCTCCAAGAACAGTTTCTGACTAAGTATGGCAATGATAGATATTTAACAACATTAATCAACGATCTCTCGAATCTTAGGATAGAATCCAAAGAACATATAAAGGAGTTCAACTCACGATTCAATAAACTCTTGAATAAGATTCCAACCGCCTCTAAACCAAGTGAGCAAATCAGAAGCGAATGGTATATAATAGCCCTACCTCAAATATAGCTATTTTCGTAGATAGAGCTACACAACCAACTTTAGCTGAAAACATGAAAGAGGCGCTCACTGTAGAGAAACGCATTATTGCTTTAGAAAAGAAAGCTGCTCTTGAAGATAGAAAATCCAAAAAAGTTTCTTTAAAATATGAGTCAGAGAAGAAAACCCCTAAAGATCCATATGATATGGAGGGTCTCCAAAAATTTCTCAAGACTATGTCAAATGAGATGGTAGAAATCAAAAAGCAAGTAGCTAAGACTTCAACAAAAAGGCCATTTAGAAATTTTAAGAAACCTAAATCAAAACCACCAAATGTTATATCCAATGCAGATTCAGATCCTGAAGAGGAATAAGAAGATGAAACAATCTTATCATCCACAAAACCTAAAGAAGAAGAGATTGTAGAATGTCATGGGATGTGGGACTTTATTTTACCTAATTCCGATACAGAAAATAAACATGAAGCTTTCCCTGTGTCTACCAGGAGTAAGGGTACTCCTGAACCTGTTCAGTCAACTTCGAAGAAAAGGAATGCAGGTACCACTACTACCAAAGAAAAAATTCCCACAAAGAAAGTTGCGGCAATTCCATCCCAAAATCAGCCATCATCTTCAAGTTCACCTTCAACATCTAAGACATTAGTAGTTACAGATTCTATGGAATACAATATTATCGAAGACATGAAGAAGACAAAGGAAAATATTACTATGTTTGAACTTAGCAAACTCAAACATCAACAAAAATTACTTCTTAAAGAGATAAATGTTGTACCTTCTTCACCTCTTCCTAATGCCGTAATGTCCAAAGCTGCTAATGATTCAAGCCAACCACCTCCTGGTAGAGTGGAAGCTACTAAAGTCGTTTTAATTGGAGATAGATCGAATTCACATACGCCTCCTTTCCTCTTAACCTATGAGATCTATAATAGAAATCTACACAACTATTTGATCGACTCAGGGGCTTCTTCTAGTATAATGCTAGCTTCAGTTTGTTCCAAGCTGAACATTGAACCCCAAAAGTCTGCAATTCACATTGTACAGTTGGATAGAACAAAGGTCCAGGTTTTAGGAGAAATCAACTCAGTAACTTTCAGGTTATCAGCTGATCCAAGAGTGGTTCAGAGGATTGATATTTTAATCGCTGATATACCTGAATTATATGGGTTGATCTTGAGTAGAAACTGGTCTGAGAAACTCCATAGTTATATTTCCACCGATTGGTCCCATATGTGGCTACCTTATAAAGGAAAGCCAAATCATATCAAGATTGATAGGGAGAAACACATGACCCACACTGTTACTGAATTTGAGCAAGAAAATCAACCAATAGCATTCAATAACAATATTTTGGGAAATTACTCATCCAAATCATTCTTTGGCAATTTCACTGCCCAACCATCTCCTTTCTCAGTTAATAAGTTCACATCTCAAATTGAAAATTTTTCACAAACCGATAGATCAAGATGTGTCAATATTGCTTAGGAAATTGCAAATAAAATTGTTGATAATTCTTTATTTTGGTCACTATACTTTGATGGGTCTAAATCTAGTGAAGGTGCAGGAGCAGGGTGTATTTTCGTTAGCCCTGAGGGAGAAACAACAATGTTATCATGCAGATTGGAATTTGAATGCACAAACAATACAGCCGAATATGAGGCCTTAGTTCAAGGACTCTACAAAGCAATTGGTCTTAAAGTTCAATATTTGAAAGTGTTCGGAGACTCAGAAATTGTTATAAAACAAGTTAGAAATACAATTCATTGCCTTTCTAGTCATCTCAAACACTATCAATCTTTGGTCCAGGAACTCACATCTCAATTTTTAGCATTCAATATTTCTCCCATCCCAAGGTCCCAGAACGTAGCAACTGACCTACTAGCTAATGTTTCCTCCAAGCTCCTTCCATATGAAGATTACAGCCCAGACAGATTTTTAGTAGAATTAATGTTTAGACCATCAATCCCTGATAATGTCACCAATTGGCGAGTGTTCAATCACGATGAAGACATTTTAAATTTCTTGACTTCTGACAAGTCCTATGATAATCAAATCATTGATGAAAGTGATCATGACTTTCAAATGAAGGAAAAGCAAGAAGAAAACTCAATACCTAAACCAGTGGTCAAGCTTGAAGATCTTTTTGATATTAAAGACATGTTTAAGCAAGTGACCAATTCAAAGCTTCAGAGTTCGACTTTAAGATTTGAATTGGTAAACCTAGGTACTGAGGAAAATCCTCAAAACATCAATTTAGGATTAGGAATTTCTTTAGAAGAAAGAATTGCATTCATTAGACTATTGCGTAAGAATAAATATGTCTTCGCTTGGAAATATGTTGATTTGAAGACATACGATGCATCAATCATTCAACATACTATTCTAATGCTTTTTGAACAAAAACCAGTGCAACAGAAGTTAAGGAAAATTCATCCTAACCTAGAGAGTCAAATAAAGACTGAGCTAAATAAACTCTTAAAGGCTAAGATAATTTTTCCTGCCAGACATTCAAACTGGGTATCCAATATGGTGCCAGTTAGGAAGAAAAATGGCAACATCAGGATTTGCATCGATTTCAGAAATCTTAATAAGGCAAGCCAAAAAGATAACTTCCCTTTACCTACCATGGAACAGACACTCCATTCAGTAGCTGGTTCTGAGTTAATGTCCTTTTTAGATGGTTTTTCAGGATATAACCAAATTTTGGTCCATCCTGATGACAGACTCAAAACTACCTTCAGAACCAAGTGGGGAACTTATGCTTATCAAAAAATGCCTTTTGGACTTATCAATGCTGGAGCTACATTCCAAAGAGCAATGGACATAGCATTCAAAGGTTTAATTAATAAATCAGTAGTTTTCTATTTAGATTATATTACTGTATTTTCCAAAAAGAAGTCGAATCATTTACATGATTTAAAACAAATCTTTGAACGCTGCAAACGGTATGGTATCTCACTCACTCCAAAGAAGTCCTTTTCTGCACTTAATCAAGGAAAGCTTTTGGGCTTCATTGTTTCGAAGGATGGCATTTACATTGATCCAAATAGAATTAAAGAGATTTTTGATATTCCATTCCCTCATAATAAAATGTCCATGCAGTCATTTTTAGGTCAAATTAACTTTGTAAAAAGATTTGTCCCAAATTTTTCCCAGATTATTTTACCATTACAAACCATGATCAAGAAAAATTTGGTGTTTAAATGGGGGCCTGTAGAAAAAGAGGCATTTGATTCCATCAAACAATCAATCATAAATGCCCCTGCTTTAAGCACTCCTAATTTTTCAAATCATTTCATGCTATATACTCTTGCATCCGCTTCATCTTATGCAGCAGCGTTGACTCAGATTAACGATCAAAACTTGGAAGCACCAATCTCATTTTACAGTTCAAATTTTCAAGATGCTCAACTTAATTACTCTGAAGTTGAAAAACAAGTCTTTGCTGTGTACAAAGCTATAAAACATTACAGGCCCTTTCTCTTAAAAGCTCACACAAAAGTTATAGCTCCTTTTTCAGTAGTAAGACAATTATTAGTTCAAAGGGAATTAGGAAAAAAAAAAGCAAATTGGGTCACAGCATTACAAGAATATGACTTAGAAATCAAACCAGCAAAGATTGTCAAAGGCCAAGGTTTTTGTAGGTTGTTAACAGGAGCATCCAATATTCAGGAACCTAAAGGTACAGAAGGCACTGAAGAAATCAATCAGATAAGTATCACAGATCCTGAATCACAATATGCAGATTTGATTTTCTATTTGAAAAATGGATACGCTCCTTCTAATCTTTCCTATAAAAACAAATGTGCCATTAGATTGAAAGAGAAAAACTTCATAATTGTAGATGATGTATTGTTTAGATGAAATTATGATTCAATTTTATTAAGATGCTTAGAAAAACCTGAAGCGCAAAAGGTTTTGCAGGAGCTACATGATGGACCAGCAGGAGGACATTTTGGAGCTGATACAACAGCTCACAAAATCATTCATGTTGGATATTATTGGCCAACCCTATTTAGAGATACTCACGAGTGTGTAAGGAAATGCCAAAATTGTCAAACCTCCAGTGGAAGGCAAAAGAAGCCAGCTTTCTCTTTGCAACCACTTAACATTGAACAACCTTTTGAACAATGGGGATTGGATATCATTGGGGAAATCACTCCACATTCATCCAAACAGCATAGATATATCCTTACAACCACTGATTACTTCACTAAGTGGGTTGAAGCAATTCCTTTGAAGACAACAAACTCTGAGGCAATAATGAAATTCATAGATCAATTCATTATTACTAGGTTTGGTGTCCCAAACGCTCTTGTTTTCGATAATGCATCTTATTTCTCTAGAAATTCTATATTTGAGTTTGCTATCAAAAGAGGATTTAAATTGAAGTATTCTACAAATTACTACCCTCAGGGTAATGGCTTAGAAGAATCCACCAATAAAAATCTTATCAAAGTTATTAAGAGAACTATTGAACAGAATCATAAAAATTGGCATAAATCTTTGATATTTGCACTATGGGATGATAGAATAACACAAAAGGCCTCCATAGGCACTTCTCCATTTAATCTATTATATGGAAAAGAAGCTGTCATACCAGCGAATTTAATACTCCCAGCACTAGCTTTAGTACAGTTTATTGAAGAAAGTCCCTCATCTTCTATTCAACTAAGACATGATCAAATTTTGAAACTAGAAGAAGAAAGGGAAAAGGCTAGAATTATACATGCAAAACATCAACAAATTATCAAGTCATATTTTGATACAACTTCAACCAGTTCAAAGAAATTACAAGTTGGTGATCTAGTTTTGAAATGGGACAAAGCCCATGAGGATAAAGGAAAACACACTAAGTTCCAGAAAATGTGGCTTGGGCCATTTCAAATCAACGAGAAGATAGGCCCTTCTACGTTCATATTACAAGATCTATCAGGAAAGAGAGATTCTCTTCTTGTCAATGGCCTTATCTTAGAAAAATTCTTCAATTGAGGAGGTAACCCCTTCTCCCTTTGTAAATATTCAATTTTCAGCAAAATTTGTGTGCATAACTTATTTTTAGGATTTTGAGAAAATAAAGTTGTAAGAAGCCTCTCATTGTTTTTTTTTTGCTATATTGAAAAAGTTACTCAAAAGAAATAGTTCTGATATTTACTTTTGAAAAATGGAAGCCTTAAACGAAAAAGAAATTTCTAGGAAATTAGGTATATTTAGATTATGAAAACCCCATTTTATTTTGGTGAAATCTTCTCAAGATTTAGAAGTACTATAAATCATTTTAATGTTTTCAAGTGGCCTGAAAATGGTTATCAATACAAAATAGAAATTGATTCAATCTTAGCATCTTCAACTCTCACCCTGTTGTCCATATTCTCTTAAGGAGAAAATTGTTCATCCCATTCATCAAAGTTTATATTTACTCAGAGTGTAATTCTAAAATATGTTTGATATAAAAGATAAGAGTTCTTATTACAAGCTTGCTTACCATGATCAGACGGGAATAGTTCAACTGATATTACTAATACTGCATACCAAAAGAGGGTAATGGCTTATAATTATAAGACAAGGGGTCTCATCACGAGCCAGCTTGTTCAGTTAAATTACAACCAGTGAATGGCATTGTCAAACAACTGGCCACCAAACTAGGACAATGGCTTTTTATCTTAAAAAATAGGAAAAACGAAAAAGTGATACAAAAATAAGGAAACATATTTTTGGATTCATTCTTTTTAATTATACCCTGAAATGGATGGGGTAATGAATGATCAAATGGTTAAAAAGTATCCCTATCGAGACTATAAATGATTGCTGGTAGCAGAAGCTCTACCTATGACAAAGGAGTCATTATAAAGCTAAGTTGGAAACAGTTTTTGTTTTATCATTATCAATCAATTAAGGCTTTTTCAAAACTTAGAATGTATTTAATTTTAATACAAGAAGAAAATAGCAGAAATAGTTATCATTATATTCAGAATTTATGATTGCGTAGTTATATTATAATTTTTTTATCAGATAAGATTTCCAAATTGAGAAAGTTTAAGTATTTTAATTAATTCCTCAGAGATAATTGTTGCTCCCAGTGAATTTCCAATTGTTGTGCTCTACAACAACCCCCCATTTCATAAATGTTTTTACTTAAAACTCATAATATGAAATGGGTCCCTTTTTAAACTTAGATGTATAAATAAATTTGTATTAGCTCATCATTAGAAAAACCTCATCAAAAGGTCCAATACGAATGATATATTTTAAATAAACCTTTTTGAGTTAAAAAGTAGGCCTTTTAATAATTATAAGAGTTCTTTGTTATTGCGATAAAGCGATCGCAAGATCGCATATCACAATGATAAGAAAACATATATAAAAGACCCATTGACTCACTCCAATCCGAAAAGGAAATCGCTATTGGATATCGGGAAAAGGAAAAACACATAGCATAAAGAAATGCCTCCCTCATTTCTTTGATGCGATAAAGTGTATCGCCATCAACAGTTGGCCATAACAACCCAATACATAAAGTACGACACATTCAAATCCTCCGATGCGATAAGCGTATCGCCATTAGTGATCGGCGATGTTGCAATGGCATAAATAATATAACCCGAACCCATCTCGATTGCGATGCATTAAATCAAGGCACGTGTTTCAAAACATATCTAAAAGGCTTGCTTGCATTGTATCACCTTTTGGTAATTGGGAGATATTTTGGACTATTGTTAAAGCCTTTCCATTCACGTTACCAATCACAGATCGCAATTTATCTCTGGTTATCCGTCAAAGAATCTAAGCCACGCTTGAATGGGTCATTCATCATATAAATGATATAATGGGTATTCATGAACTCCTTTATCATGATTGACAGGTTAAACGGCCAACTAATGAAGCAGTTCTGGCGAGATTTTCCTTTAGATTCCATCTGCGGCAATTTCACTATAATCCTTTATTATATGCCAATTGACATAATTCTTTCATACTGGGTTATACTAGCCATTCTCTGTATCACGTTGGTTTCATTCCTTGTGCAGAACTCCACTGAAATAACGAATTTGAAACAAATGGGAAAGAAATCTAAGAAACCCGTAGCAACAGCGACTCTTACAGCAATAGTGCAGTCAACCAATGATCCAGGACCAAGTAAAAAAGGTTTAATCTCAGACACTATATGTCTTGGCCTTGGAAATACAAGTTGGCAAAGCATCTACAATTTAATTGAAGCAAAGGAGCCTGAGGAAGTATCAGGAGAAGCTACTGCAGATTCAACTAGAAAATCGGAAGATTCCCTAAAAGATTTAGTTGATTCATATTTGCACAAGATAGCAGCACGTGAGAAAATTCTTCCATACACTGATGTAGTGAGATGGGCGGTAGAAGAAATTCTGGTTTTAAATAAAACATTTTGTACAGTTGACGGAAGGATTTTTGGCTCATTTCAGCCTGATGACTTAAGGAAAATGTATCAACTGCCCGAACCAAAAAAAAAATATAACAAAGCCTTTTTTAAAAAGTTTGCAGAGAAGAACAAAACTGAGTCGACCCCAATTAGGCAGTGGAGACAAAATCCCGCAAGGCACAAACATGAATCATCAGGTAAGTACTTTGTAGATTCGTTGTGTTCTCCTTACTGTTATTCTGTGGCAATGATGTGTAGAATTTGGGGATTGCATGATTCTGCAAAGTTCACTATTGAAATGGTTCCTTTGATGGAAGCGGTGGTTAATAGTGAAATGATGGATTGGGAAAATATATTTTCCGACAAATTAGCCACTGCAATTCTTGAATTTAGATCAAATACATGCATAACCACCAGGACTATTCCCCATTTTTATTACAGTGCTTATATTATGGATACTCTTTACTTTAATTCTGAATATCCTGTACTCTGGTGGAGATGGACTTCACAAGACCCTAAGCCAATCCACATTTATCATCAAAAGTTATGGAAGGCACACTATAAAGACCACTTGTACCAAATCTGTAATGGTTTCATGTTACCTATCTATTATGCCATTTTTGATAAGCCTGCCCCAAAGATTTCCATGGAAGCAGAGATTGAATTGAGTGTTGTAGGGAATTGGTTCGGGGAAGACAAGTTCACGTATATAAGGGTTTTTGGTAGTCTTGCAAGACCTCATGTCCTCCCTCTATATGTACCTGATAAGCTGTTAGCTTGAGAATTGGCCTACCAAATAACAACAGCAGGAACATCCAAAACTCTTAAGAATTCTAAAAAGCAAGCTTGGCCTACATTTCCTTTGAGATGTGGTGTTTACACTCTACATGATTACAAGCATGTGGAAAAGGAGTCAGAAAAAATAAACATGCTCAATCTTGCAACCATTCCTAACAGGCAATTCGATCCAAGGAAAGTTGCCTATACCGCTCTTGAACAAGCCAAACTTACAAAGTTTGAACATGAAAAAGAGGAATTTGATGACCTGTTTTCTTTAGCAGAATCATTATTCCAGGTAAAAACATTGGCCAAAATGAGATATAACAATGAAGGGCTGGTAGAATTTAATAGGCTCAGAGAACAGAGGTTGCAAACTCTACCTCTAGACTTATTAGCTACAACCCCAACAACCTAGTCAAGCGAGCTTGAATGGCAAATTATTGATAAACCTCCCGCGATAGAGAATATTCCTGAAAAAGGAAAAGAACCAGAGCAGGAGAAAGAGCAGGAAAACGAACAGGACAAGGGCAGTGAACACATCAATATAGATACTCAGATTGATCCCAAGCTCCTAAAAGAATGGCAATAGTTTGATTCCATTATAAGCAATCTTGAAGGTTCACAAGATTTCAGCACACCTAAAGTAACAGCCGGTCAAGAGACAGTGACAACTACAGTTCCAGTTGAAGGAACCAGCGGCCTACCCACCAGCGAAGATGTAGAAATAATTCCTAAGGATCCATCCGATCAGATTGTTTTGCAGATAGAAGATATACCACCATTAGATATCTTTTACAGTCCCAAACATAGGGTTGTAGTGAAAAGACAGAGGAAAAGGAGAATACTTGATCAATATTCCCTTTTACCTTTACAAATAGAGATGGCTAATGTGGTATGGAAAGAAGAATTCAATCCTTCCGAATACCTCACAAAATTTTCTCAGTACGTCGGAGCTTACTCAGTAGCTACTATGGATAAAGCATCGGAAGTAAGCAATTTACTCAAGGAAAAGGACCAAACAATTGTTTCCTTACAGTCATAGGTATCCAAGAGACAACAAAGAATAGAACAGTTAGTACAGGAGCTAGCAGAACAGCAGCAGATAAACAATCAATTAAATGAACAATTAATCAAATAGAAACAAAGGATAGATCAGAGCGCAATGCAGAAACAAAAAGAATTATCCGCAGCATTAGCCAAGATGAAGACAATGAATGAATAGATGAGTAAGACAAAAGATGAGCAAATCGCTCAATTATCACAACAGATAGAAAAATTCAAAGGTCTTCCTCAACCAGCACATTTCAGGTCTGAAGCTCTCCAGATTAATAAAGCATTGATTACACAGCTAAAATTGCTATGTCATAATATTTCCTTGGCTGAGCCCCTTTGTGAGATTACTTCATCGATAATTGGCAAATCAGTGGAAGCTAGGTAGGATTTGGAACAGGCCGATGAGACTTTAACAAACTTTCTTGCTTGGCAAGAAAATAGTGAAGGGCAAGCCGCGAATCTGCCTAAAATTCTAGAGTCACATAAAGAAACCCTTTTCCTAGAATGGAAATCACAATTGATGAAAGCAGAAAGAGAAACCTCAAGATGCAGATTATCAACCAGTAATTTAATTGAGTTAATCAATAATACTCTTCATCTATCTAACTTGATTTCACAGTGCACTCCAGGTAAATTGCTGTTAGCCAAGGCATTGGAACAAACATGCAATCAAGAATTGGAGAAGAATGGGAGATTAATCATAGGCATCCTAAGCTTAACTTGGGATACCTTTTGGTTTTTCCGAGTTAAGCCATACAGTCAAAGGGAAGTGCTCAAATGTTTAACCGATGAAATTGGTTACATGATTCCCGAAATTCACAATGCCACATATTCATCCCAGCTGCATTCTCGTCTTAGTCACCCTCCATAATTGCAACCAATGCTTGCTATCTACTAGCTCAAGCAAAAGGAAGATCATCCGAAACAATGAATTATGTTGCCGACTGCAAACAGGCCTATTTTGAGGAGATTTTCATGATTTAGTTACACCACCTAGTAGCATTTTTATTTCATAATTAGTTAGCTTAGATAGTATTTATAGACCCTTTCATGCATTTGGAAAGGGTCCTCAGTTTTAGTATAAACTCAAATCAGTAAGTTACACTATTGTACTTCTAATATATTTTAATGAAGACTGGGCCAATATTCTGAATTTTAACGAAGAAAGCTTTGATGATACGCGCACTATTGCTTTATTGTGGAAGTGTTTCTAAGTTAGAAGAAGGAATTTGAATGCGATTGATATTGGGAGTGATTCAAATAACATATGGTAATACTATCTATGCTCTTGCTTCATTCTTTAATGTGAATCGGCGTTTATTTAATCATGCTATCGTTGGATATATATATGTGTTTTAAACGACAGTCCTTATGCTTATCACTATTGAATGTTTAAGGAGTGTTATTCTTTCAATCATATTTATGTCAATGATATATGAAGAATAGTGTAATAATGTTTTAATCATTAATATGTTCAACTACTTGAAAAAAGTTATTATCATATGAATAAATCTCTTTATTTACCAATAGAGTCATCTATATACCTATTTGTGGATAAAGATCATCAAAAGTTACACTAAAGCATAAATTCCCCAGGATAGATTAGTTGTTTATAATTTTACTTTGTAGATTAAATCGTCATCCATTATCATTAGATATTAGAAATCCACCAGTTATCCATCCCATCTTCAAATTATTGGGAAACTGGTCCCATTATTTCTAGTCGGAGCCACCACACCAAATGGAAAAGGAGCTGCCTTTAAGGTCCAGACCGGGTGGTTTTCCCCGATGTTGTCGCAGCAATTTTCGAGGCATCAATAGGCTCTCATTGTGTTTTGATTAGTAATTGAATGTTTATTTAATGCATCACCTAATAAATGTCCTTGCAGCTATTATGAGAGGGAATTAGACCTTCTTGTTGATTCTCAGATAAGTATGAGACCTCTATGTTCAGATATGCATTTCAGTGAGCTGTAGATTGTATGTTTACAATGTATTTGATGGAATTCCTATCAGGGTTAGGCTTATGCATGCAACTGGGACTCCAGGTTAGTGAAAAAGCAATCTGAATCAAGCTTTGGGCACTTGAAGGGGTGGTTTAGCTCCTATGGTTCCTGAGGCTCCTAAGGAAGGTCGGTAAGGTTTTGTCTTGTCGATTCCACTTCCTTAATTGTACCTAGGAGGTTGAGTCATATCATAGTAACTCTTCGTCACATATTTACCCTGGTGGACCAGTGAACTTGGGCAAGTGTGGGAGGACGGTGTTACAATATGGTATCATGGTGGGTTTATGTTCTCTTTGGGTTATATATGATACCAAAAGGTGGTATTAGAGCTCTTAGGTTCAACATTTTGACTGGATGGGTGGAGTGCATTTGTCATGCATGAATGTAGGTTGTATATGTTCTTATTATGTATGCACAGTGGTGGTGATTGTTGTAGTTGTATCGTCATGTAGAAGTTGAGGATGTTGTTGTTGGGATGTGTTTTTCATGCCTACATGTCGGTAGTATATGTGTTTGTTATGCATGTTAATGTCTCTGTGTTTATTATGCATGTATTGTTATGGTTATGATTATCATGCATGAGGTCATGGTGTGCAGTTGGTGTTGTCATGCATGATGTTGGTATATTGATATGGCTATGTATATATACATGTATCATGCTAATATGGATTGATTTTGCAGATGGGATAGCCTCCTATGAACTTCATTGAGGTATGTTTGAATATGTTTATGTTTGGTATATCTGACATGGTATGTTGTAGGAAGAAGATCAAAGATGACAAGAAAAATGGTGGACTACATTTCACGTGATTCTCCCTATATATGAGATGAGAAACATGGTGATGAGTACTCCCCTCACATAGCAGATACATTGAGAAATTTGAAGGGAGAGATAAGAAGGTGCAAAGATGATAATGATAGGATCATTCAGTCACAAGAAAGGCTTGCTAGGGCATAGGAGAAATAAGCAAAGGTTAATGTAGTGATTCTTTAGAGTCTATTAGATTTGTAGATACAAGAACCACTTAGGATCAATCATAGATAGGAGGAGACGACAAATGGTGCATATGGCAATATGTCTCAATCAGGACATAGGTTGGATAGACATGATACAAACAGAGATGGAAGATTTCTGGATACACCTTATTGGAGGGGTAGTGATCATGGGTTCTATCCTAGTTCTGGTTCAGAGAGACAATATGGTCATCACCATCGATATCCATATAGGATGAATGAGAAGAAATATTTTCCAGAAGAGTTTAAGAAATAAAATCCACCTACATTTGATAGAGAAATGAAGAAGTCACAGGATTCAGAAGCATGGTTTATTTGGATGAATAATTTATTCTGGTTGCTCTATTATTTAGAGAACATGAAAGCTAGGATATCTTAAAGGTAAAGCATAAATTTGGTGGGAATATGTGATGAATTTTAGAGGAATTCAGGAAGAGGATTTGACTTGGAGTGAGTTTGAGAGACTTTTTAGGAAGAAGTATTTATCTGAGAAATATTATGATTAGAGGGAAAAGGAATTCTATGAGTTGAAGATGGCACCTATGACCGATGAGGAGTATCCTAACAAATTCTTTGAGTTTTTAAGATATGTGTGTGATCTTAATGAGGAAAAAGTGATGATTCAGAGTTTCATTAGTGGGTTGTCGATAGTGTTCAAAGACAAGATTGATTTTGACGAGCCTAGATCGCTAGAGGAAGACATCATAAAATTGAAGCATTGTTATGAGAAAATAAAGCACGTGTATGAATCTAAACATGATTAGAAAGGTAATGGAAAGACTAAAGGAAAATGGGATAAGAAGCGAGGAAGACTACAAGACACAAGTAACAAATAGAATGCAATGTTTCACAAGAAGTTCAATGCATCTGAAAGAGGACAGGGATTTCAATTTGAGGAGAAGAACAAGGGTTATGGAAGGAAGCATTTACAGTGTTAGACTTGTGGCAAGACTCGTCACAAGAGATATTTTCTACAATATCAAGGTGGAAAACTGGAGATCTACACTACTCAGGAGGCACAAACAATGGAGGATGTTGGACAAAGTATTCCTCGGGTTTATGCAGTGTTGGATAATAGGCAAGTGAATCACCAAACATCTATTATCAAGATGGATGGTAAAATTTGTGGTCAAGTTGTTTCTATTTTGATTGACCATGGATCTAATTAAGTTATGTTAATCCTAACCTAGTGGATGAGTGTGGTTTGAATAAAGAAGTACATGAAGAGTCTTGGTTAGTACAGTTGATTATAGGTACTAAAAAAAGAGTTCATCACTGGGTAAGATCTTGTGCACTTGAGTTGAGCGCCATGCCTACACCGACACATCTAAATGTCCTTAAGTTGGGATCATACAATATGATATTGGGTATGGATTGGTTGTATCTTCACAAGACTAAGGTGGAATTTTATGATAAGGATATTGAGTGTTTGGATGACAATGGGGAACAGAGAATATTGCATGGTAAGAAGAAGCAAACATCACTTAGAATTGTTACAACTATGCAAGAAAAGTGTAGTCACAAGAAAGGGTGTGTATTGTTTGCAATGCATATTTCCAGTGATAAAGGTAAGGATGTTGAGGATGCATAAATATTGAAGAGGTACCTAGTTTTACAGAAGTTTCAGGATGTATTCCTAGTAGATATTTCATAGATACCATCTCACAGGGAACTGGAATTTTCTATTGAGTTGGTATTAAGGGTAGCACCAAAATCAAAGGCACCTTACAGGATGAGCACTCCAGAGTTAGTAGATTTGAAGTTTCATTTGAAGGAAATGTTGGACAAGGGATACATTAGGCCAAGTGTATCACCTTGGGGAGCACCAATGTTGTTTGTGAAGAAGAAGGATGGTATTGTCAAGTTTTTCATTGATTATAGGAATTTGAATAAAGTGATGATCAAGAATAGTTACCCTTTGCCGAGGATCGATGATTTGTTTGACTAGTTGAAGGGAGCAACAATGTTCTCGAATATTGATTTGAGATCATGATACCATTAGGTACACATCAAAGAAGAGGGCATCTACAAGACTGCTTTCCTAACCATATATTGAAATTATGAGTGTGTTGTAGTTCCTTTTGTTTTAACTAATGCTCCAGCTACTTTCATGTGCTTGATGAATAGTGTGTTGCATCCTTATCTAGACAAGTTTGTTATTCTATTCATTCATGATATACCAATATATTATAATAATGAGGAAGAGCATACCAAACAACTTAGCAGTGGTGTTGAGACTACTAAGAGAGAATCAGTTGTATGCCAAGAATAGTAAATGTAGTTTCTTTCACATAGAGGTACATTTCTTGGCACATGTTGTCTCCAAGGAATTCATAGCAGTGGATTTGGAAACAATACAAGCTATCATGGAATGGGAAACTCTTAGGAATGTGGATGAGGTCAGATCATTCATGGGATTAACCAATTATTACATGAGGTTCATCAGGAAATTCTCACACATTTCCTATCCCATCACATCATTGTAGAGGAAGGGAAAGAAATTTGAATGGATAGAGGAACGTGCAACAAGTTTTGAACAGTTGAAGTAGTTGTTGACAAATTCTCGAGTTCCAAAGATTGCAAATATGGATAAAGATTTCGTGGTGTGAAAATATTCTTGCAAGAGAGGACTTGGAGGAGTCCTGGAGCAGGAGGGATAAGTACTATGCTATGAGTCAAGGAAATTAAATGAGCATGAGAAGAACTACGTGACACATGATCTTGAGTTGGAAACAATCATTCATGCACTAAAGATGTGGAGGCACTATCTTCTTGGCAGGAGTTTCATTATGATGAATGATCATAGTGGGATGAGATATTTGTTTGATCAACCAATTCTGAACTCTAGGAAAGTTAGATGGTTGGCTATGATTAGTGAGTTTGACTTTGAAATCAGGTACATCAAGGGTAAAGAGAACAAGGTTGCAGGTGCTCTTAGCATGAGAGTACAGGTAAATCACATAACAGCTATTAGCTCATATGGGGTAGGTTTACAAGATCAAATCTTACAGGAAGGACAACAAGATGACAGGTACCAACATCTTAGGAATAGGTTATAGTAGCAGGGTACAGGTGAACTGGATGCAGATTATCATCTCACCATAGTCAGTTTGGTAAGATTTATGGATAAGATCTATGTGTCAGACAACAGTGAGCTCAAGAAACTTATCTTGAGGGAATTTCATGTTAAGACTTATTCACGTCACCCAGGATATCAAAATACATTGATAGTTGTGAATAAGTTCTATTGTTGGCCAAATTTGAAGAAAGAGGTGGAAGAGTTTGTTGCGAGGTGTTTGGACTATCAATAGGTAAAAGAAGAGTGTAAACATCTAGGTGTATTATTACAGTGGATTCTGGTTCCAGAATTGAAATGGAAGGTCATTTCCATGGACTTCATTACAATTATGCCAAGGAAATGTCGACAACATGATTTTATTATGGTTTTGGTTGATAGGCTGAAAAAGCTAGCTCGCTTTATTCCAGTAAATTCTATGAATTCAACTAGTAAAGTAGCACAAATATTCATCATAGATATAATGAGGTTACATGGTGTTCCGAAGAATATTGTGTCAGAAAGAGATGCCAAGTTCACTTCTAGGTTTTAGAAAGAGTTATTTATAGGTTTGGGTATAGAGTTAGTCTTTAGTAAAACTTATCATTCGCAGAAATATGGACGAATAGAGAGGTTCAAAATGATTTTGGAGGACATGTTGAGAATATATGTTACCCATTAGTAGAGGAGATGGGAGGAGTATCTTCCATTGTTTGAGTTTTCTTACAACAATGGGTATTATGAATCTTATGAGGATGATTCCATTTGAGGAACTTTATGGGCGAAGTTGTAATACTCATATCAGTTGGAGTGATCTAGTGAACAGCGGGTTGATTGGAATGGACATGTTAGTAGAAATTGAACAAAAAATGTAGGTAATCAAGACAAATTTAAAGGTAGCACATGATAGGTAGAAGAGTTATGCAGATTAGCAAAATATGTTTAAGGAGTTTCAAGTTGGAGAACAAGTATCCTTGTGCATTAAGCTCAAGAAGAGTTCCTTGAGGATTGGATCATGTGCCAAGCTAGCACATCAATATTGTGGACCTTTTAAGATTATTGACAGGATTCAACCAATAGCCTACCAACTTGCACTACTTCCAACAATGAAATTCCATGATGTTTTCCATGTGTCATTGCTTAATAAGTATGTGAAATTTGTTTATCATGTGATTGGGTGATCTATATTGCAAATGGAACCTTAAGGAGATTTCCAGCCAGAAGCTTAGTGCATTTTGTACGAAATATTCGCATGCTTTGGAATCGAGCAATTGAGCAAGTTAAGGTGTAGTGGAAGCACTTTGGGCCTGATGAAGCTACATGGGCTATGGTTGATCAAATGTAGGCTATGTATCCTTATCTATTCACTGGTTGAGTGAATGTCTTTTGGAATATGTTTGATGTTGTGTTTGGGTATGTCTATATATGCAAATGTATGTAAATACCACATCGAACTGTGTTATAAAGTTCTAATAAGCAGTATGTTGTTTATGATATGTTGGTTATGTTTTCAACATATGGATATGATGTAAATGTTGCATCGAGTTGTGTTATGAAACTCCATGGGAAGCATGTGTTTTGTTGGTTTATAAGTGTTGTTAAACACCGAGGATGGTGTTCCCCCAAGGGGGAGGGTTCTGTAACACCCTAGTTAAAAATCCATGTAATAAAGTTTATAAAGGCAAAATAAGACCAATTTGTTGAGTAGGTAAATCCTCTCTATGGACAAAGATGATCTATCTAGCCCAATGAGTGGGTTTAGCAACAAACGAGACAATCTACAAGACACTTTCCTAGATTACAATTGAAATAAGAGAAGAGGAAGGATACCTACCTCACTTTGATGTTATAATGCACTCCTTTGTCGAAGATATTGGTCACTTTCTCCTCAAGCTTAGTCCTTGCTGCTCATAGTGTTTGAATAACTGCACAAGAGGCCAAGGACACTACAAAGAATAAAAGTGAAACAAGCATAATCAAATGTAATCCACTTAACAAATCAAGGAGCATTAAGATAAATGAAGCATTGACACAAGAATTTATGAAAAGTGAACCAAAAATTGTATATAATAATAAACAAAAGAGGAACCATACAACCCAGGCCTTGATGTTAGTAGCCCTCCTTAAGTGAATGTTCAAGTCCAAGCTCAAGCTCTTCAAGCACTCCTTCTCCAAGCCAAAGTGAATAGCATGTAGGAACATCTCAGCATAAGGTTGCAAATAATCATAGACCAATCATTTGGGAATGGAGGGGAATGAATTTATAGGAATGGAGAGGGAGTTAGGATCTCACCAAAGATAGGGGAAGGTGCTCATATCAAGGAGGAAGCTCATAGGGATAAGATCAAAGGGTAATATTGGGAGAATTCGACCACATCCACAATGAACATCATCCATCTTGTTGTTCTGGAAGCCTTTAGATCAAGAAGTGTCTCCTCCACTTTAGGAAAACTTACCTTTTAGGGTTCAGCGCGAGTATCCAGGAACATTTCGTGATGGCAGTGTGAGGCTCATATGGTGAAACATGATGTCAGCACGTGAGGGAAATGTCATAGTCGCGCTAACCTAGAAATTAGGGTTGTGAGCTCATTTTTCTCAGAAAGGCTCAATGAAACTTTTAATTAGTTCTTCAGGGAGGATCTGGACTACATATCAGGATTGGCACACTACATAGTTGTCAAGGTTTTGGCACTCCGGGGTATGACACTGGGAAGCGCAGTTGGTGTGAAAAAATATTGTGTAACAGATGCCCCTTAAAGTGTGAAGGTAGAATAGGGAAAGATGGTTGAAATGCTTTATGAGCTAGTGCGAGGACTAGAACAAACACCGCAAAGAGACCTGAAAATCAAGGACGCATATACATATACATATCTGATACATCTATTGTATATATAAAAACATGAATCCATGGTATGGACACAACCATTCAGATAGAAAGGACCATGTGAAAAGACACATGGTATGGGCATAACCATCCAAATGAAAAGGATCGTATGGAAGTCTAAGATCCACAGTATGGATGCGGACACCAGATATAGAAGGATCATCATCATCTTAGATATAAGGTCCCACGGTATGGTCGCAACCATCCTATCGAGGAAACATGTATACAATCATGAATAATACATAACTCCAAGTATTTTGAATTATATTAGACAAAACTTAGGGTCTTGTGCTCCATCCTAACCTGATCAAAGTATGAATTCTAACATGCAAATGAATGTGTCAAAGTCAAACATGCTAAAAAACCACCTGATTACTAGCCAATGATGTGAACTATTAACAGGTATGAGAGAAACCACCAATAATGACAATGGATCTCAAGGTACGATAATACAATCCGTGAATGTGAAAATGAAGCTAAAGTCGAACACTCATGGAATCTTCTGATCGAAGTCCAATGATGAAAACCTTTCATTGAATGTGAGGAACTTTCCATTAAGGCATTCAATCTCTAAGGTACTGAAGGGAGTTTCTAAGTCATCTTCTTGGATAATGAGATGAAGTCGATAGGAAATGACTCATCAAAGGAGGGACATAATGATTCCCTCATCACTGACACGAAACAAGGAATAAAGTGGAATAAACAAGTATGATCCAAGAATGTGGCAAAAGTTCAGGCAATGTATAAGTAGTAAATTGCAGATAGGATTTCTCTTGAACATATCAGCGACATGACTCTAGAGCGTGGCATCATTTGACTCAACATAGGACCAAGGGACAGGATGACGAAGTCGAATAGTCATATGCGAGGCAAAATGGATCACCCATACTTAGAAGGACAAGCAACTAAGTGAGGATATCCCAAACCCAACATGAGAAACAGTTGAGTGTCATGTTCGAGAGTAACATGCTGCCCATACAAGAGATGTTTCACACTCACTTTTTCCCCACTATTTCTAGTGAGTACCCCATATATTTTTTATTGCAAGCTTGAAGGGGATAGCATATGCTTGTCGTATAAGTTCATTCTTCGAATGAATCCATCCTAGTAAGTTTTAAAATTCCTAGGAAGGAGAAACTTGGTCCCGTCATGGTGACAAGTCTTTCATCATTTATTTTTTTACAAGTCCAACGAAAGAGTAACTTGTTGTCTTTTTCATATCTAGAGATTTTGAAAAAGAGACGAAAAAGAAAACTCCATCAGGTCCCTTTTCATAATTTTTCTCTCGAACCTGAAAAGGTAGAAAAAAATATTTGAGAGAACCTCATAGCCATGTTCGACTAAGGTGTTCCTTTCTCGTACAATAGTCTATCTAAGTTCGGAAAAGGGTTAAACTTATACTAAGTAGATGTCATTTCATTTACTTTTATGAGTTCGAAACAACAAGTACCTGGTAATCTTTTCATCTTTTGAGAGTCAGAAAAGAGCTTAAATATGACTCGTCTCGAAGGAATGAGTGGTATAAAAGGATAAAAACTGGTTTCGGTAATGATGGAACTACTCAAAACATGTAAAGGTCAATAGACTGGCTAATAATACCACTTATCACAAATGTTCCTCAAGAAAAAGTAAAACAACCAAGTGAAAGTGTATGATTAGCCAAATAGATGGTGACGATGGAATGAAACAACCAAGGCTCATTTGGAAAAAACTAGTTCATAAAAATGGCAATCATGAGATGTAAAGTAGGAATGGTTTCATTTTTACACAAGCTTGAAACAAGGGAAACTATGCTTGAGTATACTTGAATATAGTTTCATTTTTTCACAAGCTTGAAACAAAGATAAACTATGCTTGAGATAATGATGAGCCCCAATTTTAGTACAATTTGGGCTCATTTTGGCGTACTTTACTTGCTCAAACCATTCATCTTTATTTTCTTATGCATGCATTTCTTAGTTTATTCATGTTGTTTGTAGGAGG
>APFE031133742.1:0-24281 GCA_000404065.3 Pinus taeda
TGTGCAATGTCTAGTCTAGTACAGACCATCGCATACATCAGGCTACTGACTACACTTGCATATGGAACATGGGACATGTCCTCTTCCTCTTCTTGTGTCTTAGGACATTGTTCATCAAATAACTTTACACCTACAGGAATAGGAACCTTCACCAATTTACTATCCTGCATATTAAACCTCTACAATATTGTCTCGACATACTTCCTCTAGTTTAACCAGAGCTTCCTCTTTATGTGATCTCTTTTAATTTCCATGCCCAAAATATAGTTTGCAACACCAAGATCTTTCATGTCAAATTTGGAGGACAAATGGGTCTTCAAAGCCTGGATAATTTCTTTGTCATTTCCAACCAGCAACATATCATCCACATACAAGACTAGATAAATAACACGGTCACCAATTAATTTAAAATACAGTGATCTGCTTTGCTTCTGGTGAAGCCAATTCCCCGTATATATGTATCAAATTTCTGATACCACATCCTTGGTGAATGTTTTAACCCATACAAAGACTTCTTTAACTTGCATACCAGTTATTTCTTACCCTTCATCGTAAAGCCTTCAGGTTGCTTCATGTAAATCTCCTCTTCCAGATCCCCATGAAGAAATGTTGTCTTCACATCCATCTGTTCTACCTCAAAATCAAAAGCAAAAACAACATATAGAAGTAATATAATAGAAGCTACCTTAACAACAGGAGAAAAAATATCACCAAAATCAATTCTCGACACCTGGGAATAACCTTTTGCTACCATTCGAGCTTTGTATTTCTCCACCTTTCCTTCTACATTTATCTTCTTCTTGAACACCCATTTGCTGCCAATTGGTTTCCTTCTAGCCGGCAATTCCACCAGATCCCATGCCTCATTTTTGTGCAAAGATGTCATTTCATCAACCATGACCTCTTTCCAGAGTTTTCCATCCTCTGAATATATTGCTTCCTTCACAGTTATGGGATCATCATCAATAATAAATAAAGTAAAATTTGAAGAGAAAGCAGATGGACTATACCTTTCTGATTGCCTTCTTTCTCAAACTGATCTTCTCACACCTGGAGTTTGTGGCTCTTCATATTTTGATTCCTCCTCTGCTGTAGAGTCTGAATCTTCCTCCTTAAGCTCAAAATCTATCTTCTCAGGTTCCTTTGGTTGGACTTCATGTTTAATAACATATTTTACCTCTCTGAACACCACATCTCAGTTGTACACAACCTTCCTTGTTACTGGGTTCCAAAGCTTATAACCCTTTAAACCATTGTTATACCCGATAAAGATGCACTTTTCAGATTTACTATCCAACTTGGTTTGTTTCTCCTTTGGAACATGTACATATGTATCACATCCAAATACCCTTAGATGTGAAAGAGAGGGTTTCTTACCAGTCCATACCTCTTGTGGAGTCTTATCCTCTAACGTTGATGAAGGTGATCTGTTGACCACGTAACATGGTGTCTCCACCGCCTCTGCCTAGAATTCCCATCCTAACCTGACACCACCGAGCATGTTTCTTTCCCTTTCCATCAACGTCTTGTCATTCTTTCTACAGCTCCATTTTGTTGAGGTGTATATGGAGTAGTCTTTTACTGTGGTATACCACACTTCTTACCGAATTCTTCAAATTCCTTACTGCAAAACTCTCCAACGTTATCTGTCCTCAACACCTTTATCTCCTTCTCTGTCAGGTTTTCACTAGAGCATTAAATTTTTTAAACCTGTCAAAGACTTCAGATTTATTCTTAATGAAATATATCCATGTATTCCTTGAGAAGACATCTATAAATGATACAAAGTACATAGACTTACCCAGTGATGGAACCTTCACAGGTCCAAACACATCACTGTGCACAAGCTCTAATATCTGTTTTGCCCTCTTACCACTAGAGGGGAAACTCACTCGATTTTGCTTCCCATATACACAATTTTCACAGAAATCAAAATCCAGAGAGCTATTACTCATACCTTCTGCCATACCTTTACCATGAAGTATTTGAAGGCCCTTCTCTCCAATATGTCCAAGCCTTTGGTGCCACAACATGGTCTTCTCTCTTGAGACCAATAGATTTTTTGCTCCACTTTCAGGAATCACAAAACTGTTGCACCCATCAACAACAATGCTACCTTGCAGCTTGTACAGAATTCCAATTCAAACTCCCTGCATCAATACCAGTGCCCCCTAAACCATCTTGCAGGTATCCTTCTCGAACACTGTTTTTACACCTGCATCATCCAGCTTGCTTACAGAAATCAGATTTATGGCTAATGCAGGAATATGTAGAACACCCAAAAGTGTTCTAACCCTTCCACCTTGCATATTCAACTTTACTTTTCCGCGACCAACGATTCTAGCCTTCCTGTCATCCCCCAAGAAGACATCACCACCATCATATTTCTCATACTCGTAGAACCACTCTCTATGGGGAGTGAAGTGAAAGGATGCACCTGAGTCAATCAACCATTCCTCATGATCTACATGTGTACTTGAAGAAGGCAAGTACACATCCCCACCTTCATCTATGGTGGTTTTCGCCTCTGCAGAAGGAGCATCATCAGATCCCTTTCCTTTATTAGGAGCTTTAGATTTACAATCCATTTTGTAGTGCCCTACCATTCCGCATTTCCAGCACACCACCTTTATAGGTTTTCCTGGAGATTTAGATCTCCCTCTAGATTTAGATCTCCCACTCGATGACTTATTTTTGTTTATGTTCTGGGACTGTCTTCGTACATACAAGGCATCACCATTCTGGATCTCCATTTTTTTCTGTCTCATCTCCTCTGTTAGCAAGGATGATAATATTTCATAAAACTACAAGGAAATTGTATTGCTACCTATTTCAATAACCAGACTAGCCCATGAATCTGGTAGAGAACACAACAAACTGATGCACTTATCTTCATTTGAAATTTTAATATCAATAGATAATAACTGACTTACCACAATATTAAATGTGTTTAGATGCTCTGTCACCGAGTCTCCATCTTTCATTCTCAGGTTATACAGCTTTTTCTGTAGGAATAGTTTATTCACTAGAGACTTATATTGGTACAAATTCCGTAACTTGTCCCACAAAGCCTTAGCCGTAGCTTCCCCTGCTACATTCAACAATACTAAATCTGAGACACACAATCGTATTGTGCTCTTTGCCTTCCGATCTAACTTCTTCCATTATTCATCAGACACTCCTGTTGGTTTAGTACCTGGATCTACCATGATTCACTAATCTTTATCCACCAATAGTTCCTCCATCTTGAGTTTCCACAACTCAAAACTTTGACCATTAAATTTCTCGATCTCTATCTTTCCACTGCTCATCATATTTTTTCACCACCAGAATCGATCTCATAGATATCCCACTGAACAGGGCCTACCACAGGCCTGAGTAAAACCCCTCAGCAATAAAGGCGTCCTCTTGAAGCTAAAGCAACTCTGATACCAAATGTAGGTTTTAACCCTGTACAGAAATTACCTGCATACGAATTCTAAAACATAGAAAATAAACAATGCGAGAGCATAACACATAAAACGCATATACAGAGAGATTTTCCCATGGATCTCAAAACTGGGACTACCATCTTGATTTTTCATTATGTTCCTTTCAATTTTACAATACATATTTATACATGCTAAAGCATCCAATACCATGGACTAAAAACCATCGCGTCCAAAAACATGTGCGAAAATCATGCAAAAAGCCATAGGTAGGTTCGCCCAACCTAATATAGGGTCCAAAAACAAAATTTTCTAGGGCGCTGCCGTGGACCCCATAGAGGGGGGTTACCTGCACTCGTCAAACCCCTTGTGACCCCCTCGCTATGCAATTAGTGCAACGATGGGGGGTCTCTGCCCCCCTTCTAACCCTACAATTAACTATGTGGGCTAGTCGTGGAAAGAATATAACACAACCCAACAACAGATGTGGGACCAGAGAGACCATTAGGAATTTTTCCAATAGCATGGCAAGTTGCACTTAAGATAGTGGGTGCAGATTATGAAGAATGGGCAGACCCCTTAGTTGAGATGGAGCACAATATGGAGGCGATAACTCAAGGAGTCCCATAGTATGCCACTATTGATGATGTTCCACTACGTTGGTAGAGACATACAGTGGGAGTACTTGCGAGACTACATTGGCAGTTAGGATGAGTGATCAGAGCAATCTCATGCTATCATGAGCACCGTGCAGGCTAATAGCCTATCTAGCTCTTTTACACATTTTGTAGGCTTTGAAAGCCAAGTGTTTAAGAACACTTTATTTTTGGATATTTTGATGTAAGCACTCTGATGCATGTTTTATTTCTTACTTATGTGTCCATAATATGATCAGTTTTATAAATGATGCAAATGCCTATCAAGAATAAAGTTTACCAATGCATCTGTTAATGTATTTAAATTATGTGGAATATGTTGATATGTAATGAAATCAAAATTCCTTTCTAGTAATCTAACACGTATATACATGCACAATATTTGTGTATTTCTCATTGAGTAATGATTGTTTAACTGTAACACAATGAGTTGTGAATCCAACTTGACAACTAATCCCTAATGCCAAGAACAACTGCTTCTGACAAGAGTTCAATGACTGCATTGTATTCAACAATATTATTAGTTGTTCGACCAAGGTAGATCCCTTGTATTTAATCAACTCTCCATTAGGGTCGTAGAGTACCCATGTTGCGGAAGACAGGTTCCGTGTGCTATGACAAGCACCATAAAAAAAAACGTAATGGCTTGACGACATCTGCAAACCTAGTGGAACATAGGGTAAGCAAAAAAAACATGTCTGCAAAGCAAAAAAACACACCAAAACTCAAAACACACACTAATGAATTAACACACTAATGTACAAAAGTCATTACACGAATTTCACGCATAATAATTCTTCAAATACAACCCATTACGGGGCTGTGAAAATGCATTTCCCTCATAATCACATAGCTCATAGGCACCTTTTTGTAAGACACATTTAACAATGTAGGGCCCATGCCACATGGGTTCAAACTTTCCTACTCCCAATTTATCATTGGCTTGATCATAAAGAAGGACCAAGTCACCTTCAGCAAAAGTGTAGGGATAAATGGTTTGTTCAAAGTGAGCTTTTACATGTTTCTTTTGAGCTTCGATGACCATCACAGTAATGCGACGAGTCTCGTCAAGCCTCTCAAGATACAATAGCCATTCCTCTTCAGGCGAGGTATCCGAAAGAAGTTTGATAGCTAATTTGAACGAAGGGATTTCACATTTGATTGGAAGAGTTTTGTCTAAACCATACACCAGCTGAAATGGAGTGAATCTAGTGGCCATCTTAGCAAAAGTTCTATAAGCCCAGAGAGCTGGGAATAACATCAAATTCCAATCCTTTTTATGCTTCTGAATAGTACATTGAAGCATATTAATGAAAACTTTATTAACTGCCTCAACTTGGTCATTTGCCGGTGGATAATAAGGAGTTGAGCTATCATGGAGAAGTCCCAACTGAGCAGTCAGCTCTGCCAACATGTGTTGACGAAAATGTTACCCATGGTCAGTCACAATGGCTTGAGGAACACCAAAATGTGTTATGATGTGGTTAAAAAGGAACCAAGCAACAATAATACCATCAACATCGTATGTAGGCATCACCTCGACCCATTTATTAAAATACTCGACGACGATGATGATATAACCATGCCCCCCGACGGAGCGAGGGTTACATGTCATGAAATCAATGCCCCATTTACGAAATGGGCCAATAGTAATGACTAGGTCTAAGGGTGTGGGTGGGGCGCACTGCTTGTGGTTGAAAATATGGAATTCATGGCATTTTTTAACTACTAAAAAGCAATATTTAAAAATAGAAGGCTGTAAATAACCGACGCGAAGGATTTTCTGAGCAGTGGCATATTTGGACATATGACCACCACAGGCACTAGAGTCGCAAACATTTGAGACACGCTCAACCTCTTATAGTGTGAGACACATGCGAATAATAAAGTCCACACCAACCTGATATAATGTATCACCAAGGATCCAATAAGGTTGGGACTGATGCCAGATACGACGTCGGTTGAATTGAGACAACACAGATCGGAAGGTTTGGGTTTGAAGATAAATGATAATATCTCCATACCATGGGTCGAGGGCGTTGATTAGGAACAAAGTTTCATCAAGAATCTGCTTAGTAGAATCAGTCAAAGTGCATGAAGATGGAAGGGCACATATAAGCGATTTCTTTGATTTGGCAGCAGTAAATTCCAAATCAAACTCTTGCAGTATCACGATTCATTTGGAGTATTTCCCCCTAGTAACTGATGAGTCAATATATAGGTCATGGGGTGCAATCAGAAATCACTGTGGTTTTCCGTAAAAGGATATAGTGTTGAAATCTTTGGACAACATGGATTACCGCCAAAGAAAGCTTCTTGACATGGGCATATCGAGAATATTTTGGCTTAAATAATAAACTATGTGCTCATTGCCATCATCATCGTCCTAAACTAACACCATAGCAATAGTAGTATCAGTTGTAGCCAAGTATAGGAAGTAATCACATCGATAATCGGGGGGATGTAGTAAAGGAGCACTGATAAGTGTGTCTTTCAAAGCATCGAAGGATTTCTGGGAAACTTCAGCCCAAATGAAAGGGATCCCCTTCTTAAGTAAATGAGTAAAACCCTTAGCAAGTTCAGTATAATTTGAAATGAATCGACGGAGAAAGTTAACCTTTCCATGCAGGCTCTGTAGTTGCAACAATGAGCCGACAATAGCCTCAACTTTTAAAGGGAAATATCCCTAGTAGAGTCGCCATTTTGTTGTCAAGGTTAATCCTCTCTGTGGACAGAGACGATCCCTTTATCCCAATGACTGGGTCTAGCAATTGAAGTCACAATCAACTAGACATCTTCCTAGGTTATACTTGAAAAGAAGAACGAAAGAGATGGCCTATCGCGTTCTGATGCTATTCCAATTTCCTTTGTTGAGGGCCTCGAATTTCTTGTGTCACAGACTTGTTCCTTCTTCTCTCAGTTTTTATGTACCTAAACAAGTGATCAAGAGACAAAAAAGCATGCCAAAATCAATAGCAAATCCAATAACAACCTACTTAACTGATCAAGGAATGTCAAGCTAAATAATACATGAACATATATATTTTGGGAAGATGAACCAACAATTGTATATTATTAGGAAATAAAGGGAAGCTTACAACCAAAGCCTTGATGTTGAGAGGGTCTCCTTGAGTGGTAATCCAATTCCAAGCGAAGAACTCTCCAAGCACTCGTTCTCCAAGTCAAATGAATAGCCTTAGGCACAATCTCAGCATAAGGGTGCAAATAGACATAGACCAACCATTTGAGAGTGGGAGAGGATGAATTTATATACTGGAAAAAGGAGTTAGGACTTCTCCAAAGATAGGATTATTCCCTCATCTCAAGAAGGTAGCTCATAGGGATAAGACTAAGAGGCCAAGATGGGAGGATTCGACCTCATCTATGCAAAACAACCTCCGGCTCATCTCTCTGGAAGCTTCTAGTTCACGAAGATTCTCATCCTCTTTGGGAAAATTAACTTTTTGGGATCATCGCAGGTATGCAGGGGAATAGAGTGATGCCATCACTAGTTAAGTATAATGCAATAGGCGAGCATCACAGTTTTAAGCCTCATAAGAGTGATGACTCTCATTTTAGGGTTTTAACAACTATTTCTTCAGGGAAAGCTCAAGGTATTTTCCAATCAAAGTATTAGAAGTGATTTGAGATGTATACATGGATGAGTATACTATATAATGGTCATGTTTCGGGCACTTTGGGGTATGTCATAGGGAAGTCTAGAAGGCATGAAAAAATATTGTGTAATAGGCTCCATAACATTTGTACAACCAAGGCTCCAGGAACTAGTAACTCAACCCAAGCTAAGGAAACATGAGAACCAACCAAAAAAAAACAATGAAATACACCCACAATATCCATGGCTATCCATGAAATGACAAGGCTAGGTAATCCACTGTCAATCTAGACAATCCTCCATGCCAGTGACAAATCATGACCAAAAATCCACATGCATATTCCATGCATGCAAAAACTAGTGAGGAAAACATACATGCAACTTGATACCTGTAAGAAAAGCGTGTTGTAGTTGTTGATCCTGATGTCCTCTTGAAATTTCCTGCTTTTCCTTGCCTTCTTGCAACAAAAATCCAAGTATTCTACACCCTCCAAGAGTGCTCCAAGAAAACTTTATGTCTCCAAGAGTATGAGAGAACTCCAAAACTGAACTGAAAAAAGGTTACCAATTGATCCTCAGAAGCCTTTTTATGAATGAGGCCTCTATTTTCTTCATTTTCCATTATTTTCCTTTAATTTCCTCCTCACATGCAACCTATGACCGTTCACCTCCTTTTTCTCCTAATTTTCATCATTTTCATAAATAAATTCAAAAATTCCATTTCCCTTTCCAAATCCTTAGCCATTTCCTTTGCCAATTTCCTTAGCCATTAAACAATCACAAGAGATCCGCATCACAAGGATTTTTCCCAACATTCATCTTGGAATAAGTATCCCATCAACAGTGTTTATTATTTTTCCTTTATTAACTTTTATTACATGGAATTTTCACCAAGGATGTTACAATTGTGGATCTTGCAATCAGTCTTACACACCCAACAACCTATACAGGTACCTGTACTAGTACCATCACATGTACATGTACCTTTACTATCACCTGTACCTGCACATGTACTATTACCTGTACCTATGCCAGTATTTTGTTGCAACTTTTGTAATATCCATGTACCTAACATCATGTTGACTTACTTGTAAGATCCTAGCCTGTAAGTCTGTCCCCATAGGAGCTCATGACTGCTAAGCGATTTACCTATATCCACCCGCTAAGAGCATCTTCCACTCTGTTCTCTTTTCCTTTGATGTACTTGATCTCGAAATCAAACTTGCTGATTGTGGCCCACTATCGAGCTTGCCTACCATTCAAATTCAGTTGGTCAAATTGATACCACAAATCACTGTGACCACTCATCAATGTAAATATCCTGCCCAGAAGATAGCGTCTCCACATTTCAACACATGTATGATCGCTGCCAACTCAATATCATGTGTCACGTAATTCTGCATGTGCTCATTTAGTTTTCATGACCCATAGCATGCCACCTGTCCATCCTACATAAGGACTCCACCAAGTCTTTTCTTGCAAGCATCTATACATACTACAAACTCTTCGTCCGGGTCTGCAATATTTAACACTAGTGCATGTGTCAATAACAACTTAAGTTGCTCAAAACTAGCCTCACACTGCTTTGTCCATTCAAACTTCTTACCTTTCCTCTGCAATGATGTGATAAGATAAGCAATCTGTCAGAAGTTCCTGATGAACCTCTTGTAGTAGCCTGCAAACCCCATGAAAGATCTAACCTCATCCACATTATTAGGAGCTATATTTTCTGAATCTACTGTAATGCCCTCCTTGGAGATGACATGTCCCAAGTAATGTACCTCATTTTGAAAGAAACTACACTTGTTGAGCTTACCATACAATTGATGATCTCTCAACAACCTCAATGCTGCTGCTAAATGCTCGACATGCTTTTCCTCTTTTTCAAAATATACCAATATGTCATCAATGAACATAAGGACAAAATTATCTAAATACAGATGCAACACACTATTCATCAAGCACATAAATGTAGCTGGAGCATTAGTTAAGCCAAATGGAACTACAATAAACTCATAATGCCCATACTAATCCGGAAAGTTGTCTTTTAAATGTCCTCCTTTTTTTATGCATACCTAGGGATATCCATATCTTAGATCAATCTTCGAGAACATTGTTGCTCCCTTCAACTGATCGAACATGTCATCAATACTCAGTAACTGATACCTATTCCTGATGGTCACTTTGTTCAATTAGCTGTAGTCAATGCATAATTTGAGAGTAGCATCTTTCTTCTTTACAAACAATACTGATGTGCCCTATGGTGATACACTTGGCCTAATGTACCGTTTGTCCAACATTTCCTTCAACTGTAGCTTAAAATCTACCAACTCAAGTGTGCTCATCTTGTAAGGTGCTTTTGATGTTGGAGCTTCCCCTAGCACCAACTCAATAGAAAAGTCTACCTCCTCGTGAGGTGGAAACTCTATAATGTCCTCAGGAAATACATCCTTGAACTGATATAGAGCTAGGTACCTTCTCAACACATCTACATGCTCAACTTCTTTACCTTTATCACTAGAAACATGTACTATAGATAACATACACCCTTTCCTCCAAATACTCTTTGCTTGCATAGTTGTCACCATCCTAAATGATGTGGCTTTCTTTTTACCCTGCAAGACTCTTGGTTCCCCATTGTCATCCAAGCACTCTATGGCCTTTAAATCATAAACATCCACCTTGTTTCTATGAAGATACAACTAATCCATGCCCAACAACATACTGTATGATCCCAACAGTAATACATTCAAATGTGTTGCGGTAGGCACACCATTCAAGTCAAATGCACAAGCTCTTACCCAATGATGAGCTCAATTCCTCGTACCTGTAGTCAACTGCACTAACCAAGATTATACGTGCAATTCCTTACTCAAACCCAACTTATCCACCAAGTTAGGATTAAAATAGCTATAATTAGATCCAGGGTCAATCAAAATAGAAATAGCTTGATCAAAAAGATAACTGTCCATCTCAATGATAGATGCCTGATGGTCTACCTAGTTGCTATCCAATGATGCATAAATACTCTGCCCAATGTCCCCAAAAGTCAATGTGTCTTGTGCACTATATATTTGAGGTCTACCACCCTGATACTGTGGACAATCTCTCCTGAGATAATCCCCTCCCAAGTCTAACATCGCACAAGCTCCTTATTCTGCTTCTCATATCAATGTCCCGTTGATGCCTCGAAAATCGCTGCAACAACATTAGGGGATAACCAACCGGTCTGGACCTTAAAAAAACTCCTTTTCCGTTTGGTGTGGTGGCTCCCACTGGTTTAACTAGGTCCAGTTACCTTCTCCCTTTGGTATTGGTTTATAATGTATCTTTAATTACCAATAGACAGGGATATCAGATCACTTCTTCTTGCTGATCAGGCAAGAGAATGACCCTTAAGCTGATTTGGGTTCAGCCAAACCACAACTAAAATTTTGCCTCTTTGAGGAGAGGACTTAAAAAGAATGTAGAAATTACTCTAAATGCAAGCTTATTCTATGATGCAAGCAAAAGAAACTAATCTAGATCCTATCTTAATTAGGTAGATATAGATCTAACCCAACTAAGAGCAAGATAATTAAAATATTGGGATTTAAATATGTTTTGTTTATAATGAATATCCAGTTAATGAAGTAGTTCAATTAACTGATATTATAGATATCAAAACATATCCTATTGAGACCTTTTAACTGAAATAATAAACCAACAACAATTAGGAAATAGTTCACATAAATGATATTGATTATCAAATCAACAAATCCAATAATTAAACAATAATATGTGGAAATAGTTCATAACACATTACCATTCAATAAATTAGTTTTAATAAGACAGATTTCTGAGTAAATAGTTGCTCAAAAATCAGAAATTAATTCATAAGAGCAGAGATACATAATAACAACATTGAGACAAATTCCCGTATTGACAATAGTGCACAAACATGAATAAAATGAGGCATTCCTGTTACCATAAAAATGATACTGATATTTGAAACAATAGTATTAAAAATACCAATTTATTGCATCATTTCTCTGATCTTGGTCTCCAACAGCTCTTTACATTACTTGAACTTCTGCCTTCAAAACTAGAGCCACAATAGTGCAAACTCTGCCCCTCATGCATAATTCAAGATACAAAGGGAAAATCCTCAATAATCCTTAGATCTGAGATTTTCTCTCCTCCCTCCTACCACTCTAAATTCCTATTACAGTAGTGCTTTTAGAAGTCTAGAATTGCAGAGGAGAGCAGCCTCTCTTTACATTCTGCAATCTATTATTTATAATATTTGTCAAGGAATTCTTGAGAGAAGAGTTTGTTGAAGAGAAATCTGCTAAATCCAATTTTACTTGCTCAAAAATCCTGATCTTCAATCGCTGGAGCATTCTCATTGATTGAGATTCTTTTCTTCATATTTCTTCCACTGTTTTCCTGCAAAAGAAATCAAAATAAATTAAAATGCAATCAAAATACCATTTCTGGCAATTAAATCAAACCCAATCAAATTCTATTTAAATAAATAGTTGAAAATAAAATATAAGCTCTCTATTGAGGCCTAGGATATTTTGATTGGCCAAGGATATTATTAACCAATGGATCTACAATTAGAAGAGGCTTTGGACAAATGAAAATGAAGAAAATAACTCAGAAAATTGATTTTTGTTTTCAAAATTCGGAGCTTGATCTTCTGCCCGATTTTTGATCCAATAAATGATTATATCTGTTAGTGAAACCTCCTCAGAAATATTCTCCTTGATTTTATCTTTTCAATGAGCCGTCCAGGGCCTCATTTGCCAAGTATAAATCAATCTATAAGCCTCCAAAGTTGATGGATCAAATCTGGCATGGATCTGGAATTTCTGTTGCTGGGCTAAAAATATTGTAATTAAAAACTAATCCTAAATTAGTCTCAATTATTCTAATTTAATTGCAATTATTAAACTAACTAATATTTAGTAAACTATATTAATTAATATCTAATAACAATTATAAATTGAACTAATATAATTAACAAATTATCTATTAATTAATCAATTATTATTTAAAACTAATTAATCATCATATTAACTTAATTTAAATTAACAACTTAATTCTAATTCTCCATTTAAATAATTTACTAATTTAAAATATTAAATTAAATAATAAAATAAAACAACCTTCCTTAAACCCTTAACTGTTTCACTCATACGTATGAGTGATGACTTAAAACTTAAAGGCAAACCAATCATGTACATGGGTTTTAATTTAAAATTTATGCCTTATGCCCAGTGCATATTACTTAGCCCGTATTGCTCATACGTATGAGTATATTTTGTAAACTATATTAAACCAAAACAAGTTAATGCCATTTTCCCTTTTCGCTTATCGGCAAATCGCATCGGAGATGGCTATTGGGGTTTTTAAAATGTGTCAAGTCAAATTCCCTGATCCAATATCGCATCGGGGCATGGTATGTATCGGGGGTTCTTAAAACTTGTTTAATGCAAAAGCTCCGATGCGATATAATTTTTTTATATACTAAATTTTAATTTAATTTAATTAATTATATTAAATAATAATTAATTTAAGATTTAATATTAAAAATCAATTTTTATTTTGGTTTTATTTTATGAGGATTATTTTATAAACTACAACCACTCTTAATAAAAGTAAAAATATAAAAATAAACTACAGCCACTTCGAAAATTTTGGGTTTTCGAGATAAATAATTTGATTTAGAAATTGGAGTAAATTTCTTAAATCTCGATACTTAATGATTTGGCAACATAACTAAAAATGAAAAATGTTAGTAAAAACTCGCTACGGGTTAATATTTAAAATGAATGCCTTATTGACCTAATTTATTTACAAAATGCAATATTGTACATTTTATGCATTTTTTAACCCAGGCTAGGTAAATGATGAGACTTCAAAGGAGTGCCATTTTCAAACCAGTTGACCAAATGAGACCAAACAAGCGTCAATGTGAAGCTTATAAAAAATCGATTCTAACAAAGCAATTAAAACAAGAATCCAAAGAAAACTAAAAATTAACAAAAGCGTAGGGCAATCAACTAAAATAAAAATCCAAAAAGGTATCTGGCCAAATTTTAATAGAAAGGGTCCCCATTATTCGAAGTGGACGCATCAATAATGGGGGGGTTGTGTTTTTACCTCAACACTACCACAAGGTTAGCTATCCACTTTGAATACCTTAGGGGAATTATGATCTTGGCATCCAATAATTTCTTAATTTCCTTTTCAATCAAAGGAAGTCAGAGAGGGCTGATAGGTCTTAACTTCTGCTTAAAGGGGATCTTGTTCTTCTCCAATGGAATCTTATGCTGAATGAATTTGGTGTCATAGGTCTTAAGATCACTGTACTCCCAAGCGAAAATATTAGCAAATTGTTTCATCAGGGTGCAATACTCAGAATTTTGGGTAGAAGACAAGTGGGTGGACAGAGTTATGTACTTTGGATGGTTTGGACTCCTTACATTATGTCTATGAACTACAGACTCATTTTCTTTTTTGGCAGGCTTATAAGGTACATTGTTATGATCAAACAACTTCTCTAGGGGCACCAATCCTTTGGGTATATGGTTACTAGGCAGCTGGACAATGTTATCCTGACCAATCTCGTTCTTTAGCTTGAACTGGTTGCATTCTTCAATGGTTTCGTTTTCTTGGTCAATGTGCATTTCAGAAAATTCATCAATGACTTGTAAAAACCTATTAATTTCATCATCATCTTCAAAAACTTTCCAGTATTTGACATTGTCAGGCAGAGATGGTCTATATTTCACCTAAACTCATAAGTCAATTTAGGAGGCAAAGGAGGGATAAATGTGCTAGCAGACACAACAAGGGAATCAACAAGCTGGTTCTTCATTCTAGGGATGTAAGAAATGCTGAAACTATTAAAAGAACTGTGGAGCTTCCATACCTATCTCTGTATGCTTTCATCCTTGGATGCTTTGCTTGGAAATTTTTGTTCACCTGCTGAATGATAAGGTTTGCATCTCCAAACACCTTTAGACCTTTGATGCCCATTTCTTTAGCAGCTTTTAAGCCCAATATCAAGGCTTCGTACTCTGCTATGTTGTTGTGACCTAAAATGTTAAGTTGAAAGATAAATGAATGCATTCTTACATGGGGGACACAAGGACTACACTTGCCCCTGTAGATTCCTTAGAGCAAGCTTCATCAAAGAACATGTCCCAAATCTATGGGCCTTCTTCCTCTGTGATCTAGCAAACCTGTTTCCTAAGATGCATGGAGGTCAACTGGGATTCTCCAATTTGAAGAATACAGGCCCCAAAATCAGTGTCGACAACATAGATGGGATGATTAGTGGGATTCTTTTAATCACTGATGATATAAGCCAACTGAGCTTCTCTGTATAATCTCCTACTCTCACCTCCAAAAACTGGGACAATAGCATAGGACAAATCATTTTGCAATGTTCCACCTAATCTCTTGATCCAACCTCTCGAAAGCAACATGAAAAACTTGGGGGGTACATCTGCTACCACAATATCCATCATCATGCTCTTCATAGGCAACTAAGACAAGGTGATGGATAGGTCTTTGATTGATCCAAAACATTTCACTTTTCTAGAGTCAAAAGAAAACATGTCATGATAAGGCTTGGTAATATCAATACCCAACTCATCCATGACAGTCTTGGGCATTAGATTATGGCTGGCTCCTGTGTCTAGAAGGCAGTTGTGAAGGATTTTGTCATGAATAGTCAAAGAGACATAGAATGATGGGGAGCTATCATCATAGTTTTCAATCATTGGGCTGAGAACAACAACTAGTTTGTCATCTTGCAGATTTACATAGTCAGTGGAGGCTTGGATGGCTTTAGGCTCAAGGGCCTCAAGGATAGATCTTTTGAAGGAATCATTCTTCACCAACTCAATCAGAGGTATAGGTATTCTTAGCTTTTGAATTTCTGATTCAAAACTAAAAGGAGAAGGAGACTTGTCAAGGCCTCTTACCTCGTGAGCTAGAGCTTTTAGGATGATGGGATCAACTGCCGGTCGTTTCTATTTATTAGATTGCTATATTGCAGGGACAAAAACTCTTTGAACAAGAGTTTCCTTGACATTATTCATCTTCGACCTCAGATCATACCTGTGCCGATCATCAGTTTGCAGGACAGCTCCACCATCCCTCTCTTGGCTGATCTGGTCATTGAATAATGACTTTTCATAGGCAGCTAAGATAAAAAAGGAGGCACTTCCTTTGTCTTCCATACAATGGATCTCATCATCTTCATCAAACTGCTCCTCTTCCATGAATACATTTTGAAAAGGGGTTTTCACCCTTTGGTCTTCATTGGCATCTTTGCTTCTTTGCAGAATCTGCAACTGCTCATTAGCTCTTCTATATGGATTTGGATTTCTAGGAGCAAAGGTATTAGGAACTCTTCTTTTCCCAAGGTGTTGCTCAACCTTTAATTTGGAGACTTTCGAGGCTAATAACTCTATCATCTTGGTCATTTTATCTATCTTGGGATTTGAAGATGATGAAGATTCGCCCCTCTGTCTCCTTCTATCAACATTCCTCTTAAGCTTCTCTGTAGCCATGATGTTTGATTCTACTTCCAAGGCTGCATCCTGCATATTAGCCAAGGTAGCACATCGTCTCTCCCTCAACAATATAAAGAAGTCAGAATCAAAGGCACTGGCATAGGTGAGTTTAATAGAGGTAGTGGTGGGTTTTACTTTAGCTGGTATCTTGCTATACATGCGATTAAACCTCTTATTAAAATCAGACAACAACTCACCATTTTCCCTCTTTAAGTTTCAAAACTCGGTGTGGTAGTAGATTAGATCCTTCTTATCCCCCCAATGCTTTAGGAATACATCATCTAAAGCCTGAATATCTGCTATAGACATTGGGGTTAGTTCTTTGAACCATTTTCTAGCCTCTCCATCTAGGCGTTGGACAAAGACTCTCATGCACATATCATCTTCACTAATGTCCAGGTTATTAGCATAGCTATAGAATGATTCAAGATGTTCTTCAGCTGTAACACCTTCAGTCCCAGTGAGCTTAGGCATATACTTCTGATATTCTCCAGTAGGCATGGCATTCACAAGAGTGGGTAGTACTAAAGGTCCATACCTAGCCGCTATGATTGTTTCCATTTTGGTACGTGCTTGCGGTCCTGCCATAGCTGTGGTGGCTACAAGGGTACTGGAAGTTTGAATGATAGAGGATTGAGGAGTGACTGATAGGATTAAAGGAGTATGATGGATAGGAGGGGAGGTTTCCTTTAGGCTTACAACAAAATAAGAACCTAAACAATAAGGAGATGTATGGATCTTTGAGATTTTTTCTTCACTGCTAGTATTAGAAGCTATACTCTCAACATGTATTTGTTCTATTACGGGATTTTCTTGAAGAGATATAGAATATTTTTTAGAACATCCTGAACCTAATGCTCCTTTCTACAACATCTTTCTTTCTTTGATGATTCTTTCAGGGTCAGGTACTGGGCCAGCTTGTGGCTTCTAAGGATTTCTCCGAGTATGCCTCCCAAATTGAGCTAGAACTGTGGAGTGGAGTCGCAAAGAGGTTTGTCCTCTAGTAGAGTCGCCAGATAGATGATTACAACCCAAATAGTGTCCAGAATTTGTCTATCATCAAAGCTGGATCTGTGTCGTCCCCCAGGGAAGCTGAGCTTTAGTCTCCTCTCCCCGGCAACAACGCCAATTATGTTATCACTCCAGGAAAATCTCCTAGGTTGTAGCTGGGAGATGCCTGGTAACATATAAATCTTTAATATTTTTCTTTGAACTATTGGAATGGATTAAGGTTTGGATCAAGTCAGATGACTGTTCAACTCTGTTTTCACTCCAGACATGCATGAACACCCTCAGTTTGACAAGGCTTTAGACCACTAATGCTCAATAGTTTATATATTGAATTGATAGATGGAGAATGCTGACTATACCAACAGATGCATACATAAACATATATGAATGGCTAGCTACAGAAAGTAAATGAAGCTTGCAAATCTAATTTATCAATGCAAAGATAAGATGACAGTTATCTGGCATTAGACACAAAAGAAAACATGAATAACCTATTCAAGTGCAAGCTTAGAATAGAGGAGAAGATGGCAATTGAACATGTAACAACAAAAGAAGCTTGTATTATTGGAGTGAAGATGAGACGCTGTAAGGAACAAAGTATCCACAGTCTCCAAAAGTTGAACCTCTATTCCTTCTAACTTTCAGCCATTTATAGGCTTTTTACAATGCTCTCGGGATATCTAGGGCTCGAGATGTCTTAATCTATCCCCTCTGGCTTCTAACTGCTTGATGCCATAATTAGAAAAGCATGAGCATAGTGGCTCTATTTCTAACAAACACAGTAACAAAATTCTGGTCATTTCGCGGCGCTGTCAGGTGGCTCGCACGTGCTGTGATGTGCCGCGGTCATTTCTGTTAATTTGATTGCCTCATGCTTGTTATAGACATATTTGGGCACTGCAACTCCAATCTCATATCTCCATAAACCAAGGGATTCTAAGCCCCTAAAAGTGTTGTTTCATACCCTAAAGGAACAAGGTCAGCTGATTACATCATCTCCCAGAAGTTCTCCTTGAAAATCTACTCAGAATTGGTCAAAACTGGACCATACAGACTGCTCAGTGCTAAGGGTATGATGCATCTCACCTGCTACATGAAAAAAGTGTGATGCATACTGAAAAGCCCTTTTGTAGGGTGCGATGAGCGAGAGCAGACAAATGGTAGAGGCAATTGGCTAGGTGGAAACCCAGAGAATCTTCTAGAAACTACCGATTTGACACTTGCCTCTCTGAATTCACCTAGGGATGAGTAAGAGATCATGAAATCTCCAAGTGGAACCAAGAACTATCAGAGAAATGACACTAATCAAAATCCCAGAAGTTGACCCACCCACCTGGAAATATTTATATATGGATCCCTCATCCTAGAGATCCAAAGGTTGGAATTTTGTGTTTTGTAAGGAAGTGCTGTTGGTTTCTCTGTGAAGCATTGCATCATTGGGTGATATAGCTTTTCATGAGGTGAAGAGGGTTTTCATGCTAGAAGGATGGCGTTGGGTCAGACCGCTGGGTTGCAATCCTCTCTTCTACTACTTCTATCAATAAATCTATTTGAGTTTTCCTCCATATTCTTGTATATTTCTGAATCTTGTATTGGTATATGCATTTGTATGGTTAATATACATCTGATCCTATATTATTTATGGTTATAGTCTCTATGCTTTGATGGTATTATGCTGCTTTGACTCTACAGGTGTTCTTTGAAGTGGGACAAGTGAGGAAAGAGTGGCAAAGCTCTGTCAAAGGAGGGAGGAAACAAGTAAGGAGCCAAGCAAAAGACTGAGGTTGGTACTCTCTACTTCTCTCTCATCTATCTCTCATAAAGGAAAACACAAGTAACTTTAAATTGTTTGTTTCTAAGATAGCTACCTGTCTTAGTGGGACTAGCAAATCTGAATGGACACTAGTTTTCCCGATAACAAAATGGCGACTCCACTTGGGAGCGAATAGTTTGTTTGTTTGTTTCTATTTGTTTGCTTTATAAGCTACAGACAGAGCCTGAAGTTAAGCCAGCTAGCCTTCGAACTGCTTTTGCTATGCAACTGCAAAGTAGATCAACACTGCTTCAGTCAATCTCTGGGTTAGTTTATGAACTGAACATCTGAGTTGCAAACATCTTATGTGCCTTGGTGGTAGCTCAAGTAATCTTATTAGATCAGCCCCTGTACTTTGTGTTTACTATCTATCATTAGCTTAGCATAACTCCCTGAACTTAGCTGCAAACTGTGAGCAAAAACCAAGCTCAGTCTCGTCCCTAGACCATAGCACTATCTCTCATTGGTAGTTTGGATGCATCGCACCTCTTGTGTGTTGCAGGTGAGATGCATCCCTATTTCCCTGTGTTACAGGTGTGATGATTGAGTAAGACTGTTTCTGCCTCCAGATTTTGGTTTTTTTTTAATTGTCTTCAGCTTTATTCAGTAGTTTTGCTGTCTATGATTAGTATATCACTGTTGAAACTTTCTTCCTTTGCATTATTTAGCCTCCATTGATAAAGAATTGTGAATGTTTTTATGTATTTTTCATCATTTACAGTTCTCCTTTGCAAACAATAGCTTAATCGAACTTTCGTCTTTTGATTTGAAAGTGTCACAAGTGTCATTTTCAGTGAAAGAAAAGAGTGTCGTAAAGTATTCCTCTTTTAGATAGTCGATTACACTTTTTCCATTGTATTTGATTTGAATCATCAATTCTTTGAAGTGTCGAAACTAGTTTTCAAATCAAAATCGAAAGCATCGTCTTAATCTTCCTTTCGTTTTTTGAAAAGAAATCGATGAAGTGTCGCTTTGAGAAAAGATAGTTCATATCTATACTTAGTTTTCTTTTTGTCATTCTCACATTAAGGAAACTAAAAAAAAAATACATGCATGTGCATTTGCATTTAGACTGCATGCAGAAATTGATTTAGGACAGTGCATCTTGGTGTGTGCTCTCTGCTCTATGTTGAAAGAATTTTACTTCTCTTTCCTTAGTAGCTAGGATTTTCATTGCAAAAAGAAAGTAAATGACTGTTTATCATCTTAGATTACATATTTAGGAATTGTATATCTACATCACGCGGTGAACCTTAAAGGCAAACTTCTTTAGAAAGATCAATTGTAAAATAAATCTCAATGAACATAAAAACGCTTTGGAACCTAATGCACAACATCTAGAAGTCTAGGCTAGAGACGTAATCTGGTGTCGTAAATCTTAGTACCTATCATTTTTATCATAGGTTGGGTGATTCCTCCTCTTTGATACGACAGGTGCTAGTACAGATTTGTGCTCCTACGTACCATCGAGTATATATTGGGAGACCATAATAGGCTATATCCTTTATCCTTAGGAAGCCATGTCTGCCGCCCTATCGATCGCAATGCACTGAACACAACATTTGGGAAGATTGACTGCCATACCTTAAAAAGTATTCTGCAGTTTTGCGATTGGTTTGGTAATCTCTCTGTCTAGATTTCCAGAGTAGTCGCTTTTATTCCTTTTTAGACTCCTTAAAAGAAAAGGACCGTTTGAGCACTTGTCACTTCAGGCTCATTAAAAATCAAAGGCAACTAGAGTCATCTTTAGCTTTTCCTCGACTCTTAAAAATTGAAAAAGCAAGTTGTGTCAAAGCGTCATAAAATTTATTTTAATCGAAATAACATCACTGTTCCCTCGTTGGTCTTAGGTTGAGAAAATGGAGTCCACCAATCAAGGATCTCCCTTTGGAGGGAATCCTTGTCCCTTCTCCTCTTGGGGAGATGTTGGTGCACCTCATATGGCTACATTGTCCCTTCCAGGACTTATAATTGGCCTGCCAGTATGGCTTTTCTTGACCTCTATTGTTCAAAACACCGTGATTCCTGAGCAATCAAATCAGCAACAAGATGATATTAGAGTTACCCCCCAACCTTCTACTTTCTTTGTTTCTCCCTCTCCTTCTTCCTCTTCGCTTGGTGAAGTTAGTAAAACTAAAAACCAAGTAACTAAGAAGAAGAAGAAAGGGAAGGAGAAGAAGAAGAAGAAGCCAATGGCAAAAGGGGGAAACCATGCATCGTCTGGAGAAAATCCACACACTGCATCATCCAAACCTAAATCTCCGTGTGTCATTTGCAAAGGAGACCACTATCATCGAGATTGTCCTTGCATCCCAAGGATCTTAAGGGATTGGTCTCCCCGCTTGCACAATCTGGTGTCCTCAACCTTTGACGATCATGTTGAGAGTACACCATCAACTAGTGAAAATGAAGTCAATGGACAAAAAGGAAGATCTAAATTTCCTTGTAGACTGTGTGAAGGCGATCATGCCCTCCACCGTTGTCCTTTCCTGGAAAAAGCTAAAAGAGTCTTGGATAACCATCCTACTTCACCGCTACGGCTTCCTCTTGGATACAAGAAACTCTTGCCGAGTCCATCGCTAGTTGAAAATCAGACTGAAACACCTTTGTTGTCGGTCGAAGAACCTATCATTGAAGATAAACCCTTTGAGTCCACACCGGACCAAAGTCAACAGGTTGAGATGGCAATTAACCCAGTCTTGTCTTCAGAAGGTCCACCTTTAGATGATACAGTCACCAAAGAGAATGAGGATGACAACATTCAAATTCTTTTTGTCAACATAGAATCGAATGAACTTGGGGGCAATCTACCCATTCCTTTACCGCAGGAAGGAAGTTCGTCAGAGATTCATCTGGCGTCTATTTGGTCCCTCCTCCAAGCAATATAGTTGTTTCCTTCGATTGGAAACTACTAGGGAGACCTTGCCTACCATCTAATGTACCATTCTGAATCATAGTACAAGCTTACATAATGATCATGGTTGGTAAAATCATAGATGAAGGGGCCTCTATGATTATCCTTTCCTCAACTGCTTGGAAAGTGCTTGGTTAGCCATCGCTTCTGCCTGAGATTTGAAATTTGTCAGGCTTCAACAAAGGAACTAGTCGACCATTAGGGATCCTTCCAAATTTTCCTATAACTTTGAGAAGGAAAACCATTTATCTGAACGTGATGGTAGTCCAAGGGCCATTAGATTATAATCTACTCCTTGGACGTGACTACATTTATAGCATGGGAGCTATTGTTTCCTCACTCTTTCGAGTGATGTGTTTCTCGCATGAAGGCAGAGTGGTTGAGCTTGTAGATCAGCTTTCATTCTTGGGTTCAAGCACAACTACTAGTCAAGTTCCATCCCTAACTGGTCTTTTTGCACAAGGAATGTCTCATCAACCTCCAGTCCGTCCACCTGATGAGCGCAAGTGATTCGGTGAATGTGACTAAAGCTAGGGGGCATGCACCCTGGTTTGCTTCAGCAGGAAAACCCCAGATATAAGGTAGGTTTCCGCATAGGATATATGACTAGTCTGACACACTCGTCCATTTAGGAAAATGGGATTAGTTTGGAAAAGGATTCCCTCGTTAAAGTTATGTGAGTGGAGGCTCGTACCATTCACCTTTGTCTATGGACATAGCCAAGGGAGTGTTTTGTTTGCAAATGTAGATGGAACAACCTTGCTTTAATGCAAGAAATTCCATATGGTAACCTGGAAACTCTACATCTCCTTATATCTGGGGGCATGCAAACCTTTTGTACGCAAGTGAAAAGTGATCAGCATAACTCTAACCCCATAGTTTTTACTAACTTCAACTGCTTAAGTTAGGTGATTGGTCTGATCAACCATTCACCTTTGCCGGGACCAATGGAAATGGAAAAGTAAAGGAGATGTTTCCCACCGAGAAGCTATCCTACCTAACCTTAGTGGTTCTTTAACCCCTAGGACAGTAGTTGGTCACTCCTAGCTTGCATACAAAAGGCTCCGGAGCAAAGTTGTGCATGGGGAAAGCTCCCTAAAAAATGAACCTATTGATGAGAGATATCCTTATTATACGACTGGCACGAGCAATATTTCCGCAAAGTTCAAGCTCATTAAAAAATAAACATAGTTATGAGCATATGTTCCCTCAAAGTTTAAGCTCATTAAACTATTCTGTTATTTCAGTTCAACTATTCGACTGTCACAAACACTAACAGAGCCAACCAATTTCCTCCCCGGGTGACTGATGGGAAGTGGGGTATGGGGGCATATGGGCCATTGGATGGGATGGGTCGACGGTCAGGATGGTGGTCAGGCGACGGAGGGTGGACTACAGTGATGGTGAACGAGGGCAACTGGATTGAGAGAAATGGACGGAGGAGATCGAACGCAGGAGGCTTGAAGTCGTGGCAGGAGTGGAATAAGTCCGAGCCGTTAGATCTCAGATGAATAGATTAGACGACTATCGGGCGGAGAAGGAGCTCAAAAGGTAACGCCTGGGAGCGGTTTCATTTGAGCGGAAATGGTTTCTATCGCATGGTCATCAGGTGGTAAGCATTAAAGGTCGAAGCCCGCCCGATGCCATTCATTGCACGCCACGTAGCAGCAGAGGAGAGAGAGGAAACTGCCTTTATCGTGCTGGTATCCCTCTTACTTGTTTCCCGCGCGATATGTGCGACAACTGTTAGATCTGGCAGGGGTGATCTAATAGTGAAGATTGATCGAGTAGGTCTCATCGGTCGGGTGAAGTGTGGGCTGTCGGATTGGTGGGGAGATCGATGACGGGGGGTGTTATAGACATTTTTGGGCACTGCAACCCCAATCATAAATGTCCATAAACTGAGGGCTCCTAAGCCCCTAAAAGTGTTGCTTCACTACCTAAAGGAACAAGGTCAGCTGATTACATCATCTCCCAGAAGTTCTCCACAGAAAACTGCTCAGAAATGGTAAAAACTGGACCATACTGAATGACCGGTGCAGAGGGTGTGATGCATATCACCTTCCGAGTGTAAAGGGTGCGATGCATACTGGATGGCCCCTCTGTAGGGTGTGATGGGTGAGAATGGACAAACGACAGAGACGGTTTGCGAGGTGGAAGATCATAGAATCTTCCAGAAACTTCCCCTTTGACACTTGCCTCTCTGATTTCGACCAGGGATGAGTAAGAGATCATCAATCTCCAAGTGGAATCAAGAACTATCAGAG
>APFE031133742.1:36322-71862 GCA_000404065.3 Pinus taeda
TAAATGTCCATAAAATGAGGGCTCCTAAGTCCCTAAAAGTGTTGCTTCACTACCTAAAGGAACAAGGTCAGCTGATTACATAATCTCCCAGAAGTTCTCCATAGAAAACTGCTCAGAAATGGTCAAAACTGGACCATACTGAATGGCCAGTGCAAAGGGTGCGATGCATATCACCTTCCCAGTGTAAAGGGTGCGATGCATATTGGATGGCCCCTCTATAGGGTGTGATGGGCGAGAATGGACAAATGGCAGAGACGGTTTGCGAGGTGGAAGATCATAGAATCTTCCAGAAACTTCCCCTCTGACACTTGCCTCTCTGATTTCGACCAGGGATGAGTAAGAGATCATCAATATCCAAGTGGAATCAAGAAATATAAGAGAGGGGACACTAATCAAAATCCCAGAAGCTGACTCACCCCCCTATAATCATCTATATATGGATCCCTCATCACAGAGATCCGGGGGCTGGAATCTTGTATCTTGTAGAGAAGTGCTGTTGGTTTTCTGATGTAACATCATAGTGTTGGGTGATCTAAGCTTTACTTGAGGTGAAGAAGGGCTTTCTTGCTGGAGGATGATGCTGGGTCAGAACAATTGGTTGTAATCCTCTTGCTATTCTTGATATTAATAATGCTATTCAAGTTTTCCTCCACATTCGTGTATGTTTGATTGTATATGCATTTGTGTGGTTAATACATATCTGGTCATGTGTTGTTTATGAATATAGATCTCTGTTCTTCGATAGTATTATGCTGCTTTGATTCCACAGGTGCTCTCTGAAGCTGTGTAGACAAAGAAGGAGCAGCAAAGATCTGTCGAGAAGGAGAGGAACCGAGCAAGGAACCAAGCACAAGACAAAGGTTGGTGTCCTCTGTTCCCCTCTTGTCTATTTTTTTATAAAGGAGAACGAAAGTAGTTTTAACTTGTTTATTTCTAAGATAGCTACCAGTCTTAGTAGGAATAACAGCTCTAAGTGGACACTATTCCCAGTAACAGGGGGACACGGAGGTACAGGATGTCCTCGAGAAATGTTCGAAGGGCGCATATGGGCGGAAAGGTGAGGTTTTCGAGGGGTTTTTTGCGCATTAGTGGATGGGTTAATTTACGTAGGGCCAAGGCGAAAGTGTGTTTGTTAGGATGTGAGGGTTGGGTTAGGGTATGAGCGGATGAGAATGGAAGTGGAAGAGTGAGGAAAGTGGGGTGATGGCCCGTGTGGGAACCTCTCCATGACAACAAAACAGACTGTTTCCTTCATTTAGCCTTCAACATAGCAGCGCTACACCTCAGGGCTAACAAGACCTATAAACAAACTTAGACTCAAGTTTAAATTGAAGAAGAACCCTACTATAGTAAACCAGATTATTGAGTTAGAAGATTCACCATTAAAGGATATGGTGATAAACAAGGAAAATGGTTCTAGTTCCAAGAAGCAGAAGTAGGGCCCCAAGGCCAACACCAGGAAGACTAAAAAGGTGAAAACAAATTAAATAGATGAAAAGCACCTTTTATTGAGGGCAACAAAGCATATCAAATGAGTTTTTTTGAATCATATTGCCATTAATTTGTTAGTGTTCCTTTTGACAGTTTTACATAGAGCATTGGAAATTATTTTGCCAGTGCTAGTTCATTATGTTTTGTGTTGACAATTATTTTGTCAGTGCAGGTTTTGCTCTGTTTTGGCAGCGCATTGTAGGATTGCCTCTTGATATATATTTCTAATTGTTTTAACAATGCCTAGATATTTTTTAGGATTTTGGCAACGATAAAAATATTAGTTAGTTAAAGTTATCTGGAGGATATGTTTACACAATTGATATCGTTCGTGAGGATCAGATCAAAGGTATAAGAAGATGGAATATTTTGAGTAGAATTCTGAGGCATAAGACAAGAGATTACTAAATTTTATGGCAGAAGATGTTACCTGTTTTCGTTCCTTTTCTGCAGCAGATTATCAGTGACAGTTCCACTTTTTATTGCAGACAATTTATCATGTACCTTGAAGTCAAAAGACAATGCATCAAGTATTTATCTTGTAAATGCACATTAGATTTAGCATAAGAGATAAGATACATTTTATAATAATAATTTGTAATTAAATTTTCCCAGAATCATGGATTCAATTTGTAAACAATTTTCTATAAAGCTATTCCAACAGACAAAACAATGGTTCGACATTTTTTGAAAAAACAGACCTTGTGTTTATCTTTGATATTAATATAATCCACTATAACCAAGATTACATGTGCAAATTGTTAGAGATTCATGTGTGAATGATTTTCTGTTAGTTTTTCTACCGTGTTTAATTTATCCTTAGTAAAATTCTCATCATTAAGTCTTCATTATTTGGAAAAATCTAAATGATTTGGAATTTTTCTTGAATGCTCAAGTTCATGTTTTTCAAATTAATTGTGTTTTTAAACTTAAATATCATTAGAAAAAATCATACAAATCTATTTTTTTGGTATTTATTTCCTACTTTCTCCTACCATATCTCATTGATTATTTGTTTAAAAAATCATAATATATCTTGCCTTTGCTAAAGTTGTTCATATAACCTATGGCTAACATCTTTTTCTATTAAAGACTCCATGCCTAATGGTCCCTTTCTGTCCATTCCAAACCAATTTCATGTGTTGGCAACTAAATCTGGTCAATGAGCTTAGTGACCTGTTGCTAAAGTGACCTTGAGTGGTAGAGTTAAGGAGAAATCCCTCTCTAAATTTAAGGGCGAACTTTTAATCTCAAAGTAGTATGAAGGTTTTTTCAGTGAGTTTCCTTCCACAACCAAGGAAAACTTTTGAGTAATAACATAGAGCATGCCACTATGTCGTGATGGAGAATAGCCATGCTAATCATTAGGCATCGATGATCGAGATGGAAGGTATGGTTAATAACTAACCTATTTCATTTTTGATAGACCTAGGTTCCAATTTTAGTTATATTAGTCCAAAATTTGTTGAGAAATGTGCACTACAAAAGATAGTCCGTGAAAAGTCATGGATAGTTTCGCTAGCAACGAGAACTAAGAGGCGAGTTGAAAACATGGTAGAATCATGCCTATTAATAATAAAGGGTATGCCAATCACAATAATTTGAATCTGTTACCTTTGGGTTCCTATGATTTGTTAGTCGACATGGAATGGTCGGAAAACCATAATACTAAAATCAATTGCTATAACAAATCAATAAAATTTCTAAATGACCAAGGGGAAATAATGAAGTTGCAAGGAATAAGGAAACCCATAAATGTTTGGAAAATATTAGTGTTGCAAATGAAGCAGTGTAGTTGAAAGGTGTGTGAGTTGTATGATGTCCAAGTAACCAACAAATCATAATTTAACATAAATATGATGGAAGGGTACCTAATTTTGAAACATTTCAATAAAGTGTTTCCTAAGGAAATTCCATGATTTCTACCAGGAAGAGAAGTTGAGGTTTTGAATTCAATTGTTGCCAATATTAACACCAGTGTTGAAATATTTGTATCATATGAACACATTGAAGCCGGTGGAACTAAAATTAGATTTAAAGGAAATGTTGGACAGGGGATACATCAGGCCTAGTGTATCACCCTAGGGAACTTCAATATTATTGTGAAGAAAAAGGATGTCACGTCAAGACTGTGCATTGATTACAAACAATTAAATAAATCCATAGTCAATAATAGGTAGTCATTGCCTAGAATCAATGATTTGTTTGATTGGTTGAGAGGAGATGCAATATTGTCAAATATTGACTTAAGGTCTGGGTACCATTAGGTACAAATTAAGCAACCTTCAGAATGAGTTATGGTCATTATGAGTTTTTGGTAGTACCGTTCAAACTCACCAATGCTCTAGCAATATTTATGTGTTTAATGAATAACATTCTTAGTCCATATTTGGACAAGTTTGTATTAGTATTTGTAGATGATATTCATTTCTATTCTAAAAGCAAGGTTTCAACTCTTGAGAGGAACAAGCTTTATGCCACTCTCAGCAAGTGTGACTTCTTCTAGTCACAAGTTCAATATTTGGGACACATTATCTCCAAAGAAGAAGTAGCAGTGGATCCAAAGAAGATAAAAGCCATCATGGAGTGGCCTACTCCTTAAAATGTGGCAAAAATTATATCCTTCATGGGATTGGTTGGTTATTACTAGAGGTTCATTCATAGTTTCTCCCATGGACATCTTTCATACCATTACACAGAAAAGGAACTAAATTCCAATGGAAATCAAAATGTGCAAGTAACTTTGTGAAGTTAAAACATCTACTCACATGTGCATGAATATTGAGAATAATATATCCATAAAAATATTTTGTGGTATGCATAGATGTCTTCAAGGAAGGGCTTGGTGGATTCCCAACGCAAGAAGGATAGGTGGTCTGTTATAAATCAAGAAAGTTGAATGAGCATGAGTGAAATTATGTTACTCATGAATTGGAGTTCGCAACGATAATGCATGCATTGAAAATGTGGAGGCATTACCTCCTCGGAAAGGAAATTTGTTTTGATGTCAGATCATGGAGGGTTGAGGTATTTATTTGACCAACCCAATTTGAATGCAATGCAGGTAAGGTGGCTAGCCTTTATTAGTGAATTTGATTTTGAAATAAAATATATCAAGGGCAAAGAAAACAAAGTAGCACATTCACTTAGCCAGAGGCCAGAAGTGGCTCATGTGATAGCCATTAGCACATGCGAAGCTAAAATTAAAGAAAGGATCAAGGAGGCATTGCATCAGGATGAGCAATACCAACAAGTGAAGGAATGCTTGCAGAAAGAGCCAGAAGTAGCATCCAGTAAGAATTACTTGCTCACAGAGGATGGGCTGTTAAAATTCAAAAGTAGATGGTATATACCTTGTATGAATGACTTAAAGAAGTTCATCTCTGATGATTTTACAAAAGGACTTATTTAGGTCATCTTGATTATTAGAAAATGATAATGACCATGAAAACTATGTACTATTGGCTAGACATGAAAAAGGATGTTGCTGAGTATACTTCCAGGTGCTTGGAGTGTTAGGAACTGAAAGTGGAGTGTAGACATCCAACGTGAGTGTTACAACCAATCCCCATTCTTGAGTGGAAGTGGGAAGTCATCTCCATGGACTTCATCACATGATTACTAAGGAAATATAAACAACATGCTACCATAATTATAGTGGTGGACAAGATGAGTAATCTTTCTCATTTTATGCTATTAAGTCTACACAAAAGGAAATTGATATTGCTCATATTTTCATGAAAGAAATATTTAGATTGCATGGGATACCCAAGAATATTATCTCAGATAGGGATTCTAATTTCACCCTAAAGTTTTGGAAAGCACTATTTGTTGGCTTTGGGATAGAATTAGCATTTAGTACATCATATTATCCTAAAAAAGATGGACAACTAAAGGAATAGACAATTGTTGATTTTTTTTTCTAGTTAAGGGAAAAAGTCAACCTCCTAGGGCTTGGCAACATATATCTCTACGTTTTTATAGACGTGGTACTTATCTTTAAGAACATGTTCAAGTATTCAAAATAGAATTAAAAACATTAAAACATGCATCTATTAGTGGACCACAAATTTCTATCAAATATGCATGGAAATAAAACAACAAAAAATATAAAGATTTAAAATTTAAATATCATATCCATCCATTCCATCATAGTAAGAACATATCATTGAGGCATATCAAAGAGTAGTCATGAGATAAAATGGTTTAGATATCAAAGAGCTAAAAAATGTTTTCATTCATATAAAATCATAAAGAACACATGAAAACATTCTCAAGGCTCATACAACTTAAAACACGTTTCTAAATCACAAATAAATTGCCTTCCAAAAGGGAGCTCTTTGCGAGAGTAAAAAATATTTCAAATTCAAGATTTTAAATTGTTTGGTTCCTAAAGAAATCATAAAAATCCTTATACTTAATCGAAAAATTAAATGCATTCATCCCAAGAGGGGACTGGGATTGGGCTCTCATGAACCATAATACAAATAGATACTTGGAAGAAAAGGAGGAACTATAGTCAAGGATCGACTTAAGTGATGGATAACACAAACAAGAAAGAAAAATGATCAAATATTGAGAAGAAGAAAAGGGAATGCTTCGGGAATAAAAAATACTCACAAAATGTGGAAGGATGGAACATGTGTTGTTGAAGCTTCTTCTGCCTTTGATTGCTGTTGTTGAAGTTTTTATGATAACTAGTTGGTAGTTAATTCAAATTGATGGATTCTTGGAGAGATTGCTTTATCCATTCTTTAATATAATATTTCATTGAAGAGGTTTGAATGCCCATTTTAACGTGTTGATTGAATACCACTTCCTCGATTTCCTAAGACTCCTCTTGTAATTGTGCAATTAAGACAGGCTGATCTTCATTAACATTAACAAAACAACAAACCATTTCTTATTCTCCTCCTTAGTGAAATAAATTATATTATCAAATTCTGATTCCATTGAATCTTTTAAATTGTTCAACTCAATTTTCAACATGTCCTTGGAAATTAACATAGAGTCTCTTATCATGTGGGGACCTTGCAGATCATCAAAAAATTTAATTGCCTTGAAAATGACATTACTCCTTTTATCATTAATCTTGCTACATTCAAAATTTATCTCCTCCAATATATTAATTTTTGTAGACCATCCAACTTTGAATTTCTTCATTCATTTACGCCCTAGGATATTTTGTTGTGACCTTCATAGTTCATTTAGTGAACTTACCTTTTGAATTAAAGTAGATGAGTCATTATCTACGAAATTCTTATTGTGCTCAAGGTCCCTTTTAACCTAGTCATAAAACGAGGCAATTATCTAGGCTAGATATCTCAAGTGGGAAGCTACTTCCCATGCATCTTCTATAATTTTCAATATTTTACTTATATTATTGACAATATATGATTTTACTCCATTCAACAAGTTGTCCACTTTATTAACTCTATGGGGTTTTCCAAGGGTGGATACTGTCGATGTTGGCACATGTATGGTGAGAGGAGTCATGAAAAAAGGGACATGATTTAGAGCTTCTTTGAGCTCTTCTTGTAACACCCACCTCCCACATTTACCCAAGTTAACTGATCTATTGGGGTAAACATGTGACAAGAGGCTACTACAATTTGATTCAACTCCCCATATACAATTAAGGAAGTTGAATCGACATAACACAACCAATCTTGATCTTCTGCACCTATCACAGAACCTATAGGATCCAACCAACCCTTCTAGGTGATCAACCCCTGAGACAACTTGACACTTCACTGACCTAGGGCCTCAGTTGCTCCCATGACATGGGAATGCATGCGATTGGGGCCCTCCATTCACTCTCATAGTATGGGCCTGCAAGTGACTGGGGTATTTTTCAACTAATTCTGAGCCTGCGACCTTGGAGTTTGTGCCACTTTTTGAGGGCTAGGACTCAGGCCACTGTCTAGAAATCCATGAAAATCCTATGAATGAAAAGTAACTTCGAAACAATGGTACAAATGAAAATACTTGAACAAAGACTTGGCTAGACCCCTACTAGCCATGACAATAATTTTGTCAAACATGTCATAAATATGCATTCTATAGGTAATAAAAAGACATTTGAGCATAGGGGTCTCATACTTATATGAGAATCACTAAGAATCATTGATGCCTTATCACATTAGTTGCATTATAATCTATTAGGTGATATATTCATTGTACATTCATTTACAAATCAAAACATGACGAGAGCCATAAATCATCTCATCACTGTCATAAATCTTGCTCATAACCAACATAAAACTAACAGAAATAACAAGGATACATCAACCATAAATGCCTCATATGAACCAATACATTTGATCATAAAATACGAACGATAAATATTTCTTATTAGTGAATGATTAGGCTAACGAGGTTCAGGAATTCCACGTACCACTCTACAATAGATTGGATGAACACAATCTTTATTTCAGCCAATTACCTCCATGCCATATTCCAAGCATGAATAAGGGAATTATAACCAAAATCAACTAGGGCTTCCTAAAGCTACATCATGTCACCCTCAACAATAGAACCAGGATTTACCGCAATCCCCACCAGATCACTAGGCCGATAAACAATAAACATACAATACCAGGTTTTACTACAATCCTCACCGGATCATTAGGTTTAAAATAAGCATGGATTCCACCAAATCTCTCCACCTACACAACGAGGGATTTGTCTGTCCCAACCTCTCAGCTTTACCATGTATCCCACCATTACTGGTCAAGGGATTCCTAGGCCTATGAGGTCTCCACCCTTTGGGTTTTACCATGTATCCCATCCCAAGATTCCCAGGCCCAATCAGGGGTACTCACCACTGAGCTTTACCGTGTATCCTACCATTCACCGATCAAGGGATTCCTAGGCTCAATCAAGGTGTTCACATTCAGGCTTTACCATGTATCCCATCCCGAAAATCCTAAGCCTTATGAATAATCCCGGGACCACCCCACTCAACTCGAGTCCATTCGAAAAACCAACTAAACCACATACAAAAGAACCTAACACACCATGGCTATCCAAAAATGGCAAGGCTAGGCTAAAAAACACTGTCACACCTGAAAAAACCCACACCCATGACAATAAGAGAATCAAGAACTCACAAGCATAACCATGCATGCTAAATCTAGCAAGGAAATCACACATGCAAATCAAAGCCAGCAAATAATCCCACTGTAGCTGCTAGATCATGCTCTTTCTTACTTGATCTTTGCTTCCGCTTGCCTTCTTTTCTTTTCTTGATCGAATGTTGAAGTGCACCAAGAAAACTATGTGTACAAGAGTGAGTGAGAGAGAGAGAGAATAGAGAGAGAGCTCCAAAACTAAACTCACAAAAGGTACCAACTGATAATCATAAGCCTTTTTATTAACGAGGCCTCTATTTTCTTCATTTTCCATTATTTTTCTTCATTTTCCTCCTCACATGAAACCTGTGACTTTTCACCTTCCCTTTCTCCTAATTTCCTTTATTTTCATAAATAAAATGCCAATTAATGCCATTTTTCCTTTCCAAGTCCTTTTCCATTGCCTTTGCCAATTTCCTTAGCCATAATAAACCAAATGAACACCCACACTAGGATGTCTTGCCTAACATTCAACTTGGAATGAGTGTCCCATAACCGTGGTTATTATTTTTCCTTTATTAACTTTTATTACATGGAATTTTCACTAGGGCTGTTACACTTCTAGTCTCTTTTCAAGCCTAAGGTTGTTCACTTCCTATTCCATGGCATAGTGTGCCAATTCTTATCCAGTATTTTGATGCAATTTCATGAGCCCAATGGATCTAATTTTGAACTTTCATCCTTTCCATTTTTAACTTTTTATTACTATGCCATAGCTTGCATTTTGCAAGGTGATAGGGTGATTATTGAAAGTTTTCATATCCTTAGCTATCTCTTCCTTTATCCTTTGATTTTTAGATAAACAAGCAATAAACAAATTGGGTGGTGAAGTGCTATTAACTTCTATGTCCGTAATCTCTTCCACTCTTGGTGTGTCCTCAAACTTTTAGCATTGGTTGACTGAGTGGTATGTGACCTTTTTGGTGTGAACCTTGGAGGGGTCTTCCTCATCTCCACCACTTGAGAGCCTATCATTACTTTGTCTTCCACTCAGGGTAGCATTTCTCTTCCTTTGAGTAGAGGATGAACTCAGGCGATTTTGTGGTGTGGAGGTTGGAGGCTTCTCTCTATAAATTTTTTACCTCTCTACTTGTATCTTCCTCCCATACTTGTACTAGTATTTTCAAGAACTTATTTAGTAACTATTGGAAAATCTTATTCTCTCAACGGGTTAGCGTGACTCTCTTCACTTTCCTCTATAGCTCTTATAAATAGATTATCATATATAACAATAGTTAGGTGTCTGGAATATATACCTTAAGGATCAAAGCCTTGAATGGATTCAACTTTACTTAAAATAAAATAATTTCAAGCTTGGGAAACTTTGCAAGGTGGGTCATGTTCTTTACATTCACTTATCCACCAACAAATTGTAAAGAAATGAATTTCCTTTTCTTCTTACGTTCAAATCAAATTAACCATGGGTGGTATTGTCTGCAAGCTTTAACAAAAAAATATTTATCTATAAAAAATTTGGGAAGCGGTAGTGGCTTCTCTTGAAATCCATATATTTGAATCATTGTATTATTGTCTCTTTCCATATGGATGCCTTTTCCCCACAAGAAACCCTGGGCTTGTCCTGTTATTCTGGTGGGCTCTTGTCCAATCATGATATAATTGAATTCCTTCACAAATAAATCATGGACTTGGAAAAAAGGAAAAAGAGCTTTATTATTCCACAAGATTGGATATAAAATTGAGTGGGTTCCACATCCAAGTTGAAATTACCTTTATGGGGTGGTCATGAAGGACATGGATGGACACAAGGGATGTTATCAGATAGACCATCATAAATAATATGTGGGTTTTTGACAAATTGACTAGATGGAAAGCTAACTCATTTGAAATGAGGTTAGTCGAGTTGAATAGAGAATCAATTTTATATAAGTAGTATAAAACATAAAGTATGGATTTCGGGACAATGGTTGTAGTTGATCTCCCCATTACTCAGGTGAAAATGCAAGAAAATTCTCTGAAAGGGTCTGTAAATAAAGAAATATCTAGAACGGAAATATTAGAAGGAATTTGAGAAGCTAGTGAAATAAATTCGTGAATGATACTCATCCTACCTACCTTGGAATCCAAGAAACTATCTATCTCCAACAATTTTAGTAACTTGTTTGGCTATGGTAGCTTAAATATCCTTTTGAATACCTTGGGGGTGACAAGAACTGGGTTCTTCTTCACTCCTAGCGTTCTTATTCTCTTCTCTGGATCGAAATTCTTCGCAGAAAGATAAACAATTTATTTTAAATTAAAAAAAACCTCTGGAATGCATGCAACATTTTCCAATCCATTCATTGAGTCCTAGTTACTATTCTTCTACTCAACTAAAAGGTTCACATACCATTGATATATAGTCGACTAGTGAAAATTCTTATCGAGTCAGACAAGTGAGTTATAGGTATCACCACAAACAACTTATTTTCTTCCTCTGCCAAACATATCTCAGTTATAATTAGAAATACATGATTAATCACTGTCATTCTCAATGCCATTAGTTGTAAATTCCTCGTTTTTCTATATAATCACCAACTATTACTCCCTCATCTGTGAACTTTGTTAGGTAGTACAAGCTTAATAAATATAAAATTAATATACTAAGTTCTTTGTTCATGGGAGTTAGTGGGGATAAATATCAAAATTCTAAACCATATTGTCCATGTACTTTGGATTCTACTCCTATTTCAATATCCTTGATATCAATACCACAAGTGACATGAGGATTTGCAAATTGAAATAAATATTAAGCTATGAAATCTTTGTGATCACAACTGTTGGCATATAAGCAGTTAATAATGCTGAGTGGGAAAGCATGTAAGAAATGAAAAGTGCGGGATGGATATGTGCAAAAGGTGTGGAAGGAGAAATGTTGTGTGGGAGAATGATGTGTAGAGAAATGAATGTGGGATTTCTTCCGCACACATGAAATTCAAAAAGTAAAAACACTTAAGAGGGTGTAGTTTTGATGGTTAACATTTGGTTCTAACTGAGGATAGTGACTCGATTTTGGGTTACTAAGAACCCATATCATGACCAGTTGCCTAGTCCATTGGGCTATGGAGTCTAGAATTTACATGGTTGTATTTACAAAAAGTATATCATATGTACTTTATGATACAATAAAAGAATAATATATGTTAGGCGAATAAATGCTTGAGATGTTGCCCATTCACAGGGAAGCTGAGTAGTTGATCTTCCATCCCTTTAAGGATATATGAGTTGCACCCATTGATTTTTTTAATGATGTACGGTTTGTTCCATAATGCATCAAACTTCTTATGCATTGATGGCTTCTCTTTTGACTTATTCCAAAGCAACACAAGTTGTCCCTTTGAAAAAATCTTACTAGTGGTGCCTTTGTTGAAATTGTTGGCAACAATGTGTTGTCTTCTTTGAATATTCTTGAGGGCCTCTTGCCTTTATTCTTCCAATTTCATTAATTGATGTAGTATGCTTTTAATTGGATAAGAATCATTTTCGTCTAAGTTGGTTAATGAAGACAAAGCATTTATTTCCATATGTATATGTAATCTTGCATCTTTGCCATACACTAAGTAAAATGGGGACTGTCCAGTACTTTTCCTTGAAGTAAGTCTACATGAAGTCTACTAGCCCAAAATGCATTCACTAACTTCTCATTCCAATTATTATAATTCTCACCAACTATATTCTTTAAAATATTGAAAAGAATTTTATTAGTTGTTTTTTCCATTCCATTTCCTTGTGGATAATAATTTGACAATTGGCCCATGATTATTCCATATTTTCCACAGAACTTAGTAAATCAAGATTCGATAAGATGGAACCATTATCAACGATGAATTTCTTTGGTATCCCATATTATGTCAATACATTTTATTTCATCAAAAGATCTAATTCGTTAGTCCTTTCTCTCTTCAATGCAATTTCCTATGGCCATTTGGTGAAATAGTCGGTTGCAGTTAAGATGTAAGTGTGTCCTACACTCGAATTGGGGTTGATTGGTCCAATAACATCTAGACCCCATTAAGAAATCAATGTATCAATTGTAATCATTTTAAGGAGCATAAATTCCCCATTCTCCTTTCCAACAAACTTCTGACATGGAACACACTTCCTTACCAATGCATATGAATATTTGAAGGTAGTTGACCGATACAACATTTCTTTAGGAATCTTATGGGTGGTTATGGTTGGAGAAAAGGTCCACAACATTCTACTTGATGCATTTATTTTATAATACGAGTCATTTTATATTTTCGAACACATGTCAACAAAACCCCTTCTTTTCTTCTTTTGAATAGAACCCCATAAATCAAAACGTATGAATGACACTTCATTTTTAATTCCATTCTTTCTTTTCTTGTCATACCAACCGGAAATTGCCTAGATTTCAAATAGAAAACAATATCTTTATACCATTCAGACGTAACTAAGTATTGATTTTTTCCATCTTCATTATGAACATCAATATTTACAAATTCAGTTCCTCCAATCCATTTGCACAATCCTTGTCCTTTAACAAATTTTAGAGGCATTATTTCCATGTCAAACTCTTTCAACTTTGCAAGCCAATTTGGCCATTTACCCTCTATGAGTTGTTGGATTAACATCATTTTGATTTGGGGGGGGGGGGGGGGGGTGAGGCACATATGCTATAGTTTGGGAATTCAATATGTAACTTCTAAAATAACCAGTCCCCTTCACTAAAGAAAAATCTTGTTTCTTCAACAAAGAATATTTCAACTCATTATCCTAAAGGGATTTACTCATGTAAGCAATTGGTTGTTCTTATTTAAGATATCTTTTTGTGTCAGTACAATAACAATTTTGTCATTAGATGTGAAGGTGTATAAGATGAAATTACTTGTGTAATCAAGGCTGATAAGATCTGGAGTTGTTTCAATTTCCTTTTTAATATTATCAAAAGCTATCTGTTGTTTAGTTGTCTAATAAATTTTTTTATTCTTCTGGATCAACTTTTTTATTGGTTTCACTATTGAGGCATAGTCTAGAACAAATCTCCTGAAAAAATTTATTTGTCAAAAGAATGATTGTACTCTCTTATTTGTAGCTTGGGATTTTAATTATTCTATGACCTTAATCCTTTTAGGATCAATGCATATTCCATTTTAACTAACAATATGTCCCAACTGCCTTCCTTTTGATACTACCATTAAACATTTCTTTGGATTTAGTGATATCACATATTGCCTACATCTTTAAAAAACTTGCCTAAAATGGAAGCAGTGTAAAGTTCTCAACTTGGAATAATTGGCCAAACCATTTCAATAACATGCTATGTTCTTTCTAATTCAACCTTCAAAGGCATGATCCATGGCCCTTCGAAAATTTTCCTCTGCATTTTTCAATCCAAACGGTATGCACGCAGAAGCATATGTTCCCCATGGCATGAAAAAGCTGTATTGTGTCTGTCATCCTCTAATACTAGAATCTAATTATACCTTAAAAATCCGTCTACCATGGGCATTATCGATGATCCTGTAACTAATTGAAGCAACCTTTCCATTTTTGGAAGAGGGTAATTATCCTTTACCTAGGCTTTGTTTAAATCTCAAAAATCAATGAAAATTCTATTTTCTCCATTTTTCTTTTAGACGAGGGTTAGATTCGATATCCATTCAGAATGTCATATCATAAAAATAATCTTGGCTTTCTCCATTTTATCAATTTCTATCTTAACCATTGCTTTGAGATTGGTATTTATTATTCTCAATTTTTGTCTGATTGGCTTGGAATTCTCTTTTAATGGGATTATATGCCAGATGACCTTCTTGTCATACTGCTTTATATCCTGATAATTCTATGCAAACACATTCTGAAATTCTTTAAATAAAACCAAGTAGTGTTAAATTTCTTCCTAAGAACAATCTGCTCTGAGGCTTAGTCACCTCGGAGTTTCTGTATCTCCAATATCGATTCTTGTGATTTTTTGTGCATTCTTTCTATATAACTCTTCACTAATTTGTGATGCTCTTACTTGATTGTTTCGATTGAACAATGATTCAATAGATGTTGGAATTTTGTTATTAATATCACATTCTTTAGATTCTTCTTCACCTTCAATATCAACCAAGAATTGACAAATGTTTTCCTCAGTATCGAAGATTTTTAAATATTCTTGATTATCCAGAACTAATGGCTAGAAAATCATCTGGACCTTGAAAGAGTTGAGTTATGAATTTGGAACAAAAAAGAAGCAACAAAAACCAATGAATTAGATTTATGGTTTTGATATATTGGAACAAAAGATAATTCAAATGATTTGAATTTTTTTATGAGATCCCATACTCTTCTTACATAAAGCTTCAAATTCCCCTTTTTGGTATTATGCTTTTTACTAACTTGATTAATAATCAATTCTAAGTCTCTCATTACTTCAATTTTTCTTGTATCTTTTTGGTGCGCCAACATTAATCCTTGAATAAGTTCCTTGTATTCTGCTTAATTATTTGTACACTCAAACTGTAAAGATAAGGCAATTGGAAGGTGTTCTCCACATGGCCCTTCGAGAATAGCTCTTGTTCCCGAACCACTATTTGATACAACACCGTCAAATAAAATTTTCCAAGTTCCAGTGTCTAAACCTTGATCACTACTCTATACAACATCTACATCATTTAAAATGACATAGTTACACATGGCCATGTCCTCATATTCAATTAAACCTTCAACTTGCTTATTTTCAAAGAAAAGAGGCTTCCTTGGCTCTCAAGGTATTCTTTTCAATCAAACAACTTTACTTGGGATAATCATGCAACTCCCTTCATTCATTAGATAACCTCATAGTGGGAAACTCCATTCCCAACCCAAAAAAAGTCCATATGCAACTAGTAAATCGACAACAACAACAACTGTGAAGACTATTGTAATATGAGAAGCATATAAGGATAAGGATTTTGGATAAGCATTTCTCTTTGTTGAGGGATTTTAATGACCTGTATAAAGGCATAGTGATTTTCAATTTCTACAAATAATCTATTATATCTTAAGTCATCTTAGTTACACCTTACGATGGTACAAATTTTTCTTGGGATTTAGTGACCCGTGCATTTTTTTTTCTTATTGAGACTTGGATTCGTTGTTGTCATTTTATCCTTTGATTCATTCATATAGGTTTGAGTCTAGACTACATTTCCCTGATCCACATATTCTTCGTCTTCTTGCACATATTGTTCCTCGAAGGAAGATATTGGTGTTATCCCTCATCCTATAACAACTTGGAAATATCTTCTTCTAGAACCTTTTGGTCATTTATTATTACTACACTTATATTCTAGTATCCAATAGGTCTTGGATATCTTGGTGGCATATTTCTCGAATTATGATTCCTAAATGGTGCAATGATTGAATTTCGCTAAGGCATTTGTTCATCGTTTTTCCTTAACCGAAGGATTTTATTCTATTTCTTCTTCACTGTTCAATTGAGTTGAGCAATTTTAGAATCAACATTTGAAGTGGATGCTTCATTGTGCCTTGGAATATTTCTTATATTTGGGGGAATGCCTTGAAAAAATCCTTCGCCTATGCCAACCCATTTTATATTTCAGGCTTGAGTTGGTTTGTTTGAATCTATAATTTTGAGGGGAGGCTTCTCCCTCTGTGTTCTTCCCAAAATGATTTCAGGGTCAACATCACTCTGCAACATATCTTCTTCCATTTCTTGGGCTTTGGCCATTACATCTCATAAATCCTGTATGTGTGCTAATCTTACACCATATTAACATTCAAAGGCATGGCATTTGTATAACTCCCAAATATCACAGGCTCATTGGGACAAGATTGCTAAGGCATTAACTATAAAGTCTTAAAAAAGCCAAGATTAAAATCTTTGATTTTTTATTGTTTTGGAGCTTAATTTGAGTAAACTGAATCAACAAAGTATGGTACTCTAATGGGCGGGCATATAGTCCAATGGATGTAGTTTCAATATCATCAAAATAAGTGATAGAAGTAGCAGGTAAAGACAAATACCAATCATAAGCACACCCTTTGAGTGTTTGGAGAAAAACTCTTACAATTCACATATTCTTGAGTAATTCCATGAATGTCATAGATTTCCAAAAATTGGTCCATATGTTTATGTGGATCAAAATCACCATCTTCGTTGAATACATGTGACACTCTAACATGTAATATAAGAAGAGGACGTTGTTCACCTTCTAGTGCAAGTGGTCATTCTCTAGCCATTCTTCCTAGATTTCTTTCTTATTGTTGTCTTTATTCTCTGCTATTCTCATTTTCTTTTTCTTCCCTCTTCTTCTTGTATTTATTCTCTTCTTTCTTCTCATTTTCCTTCTCTTCTTTCTTCTTCCATTTCACTATCACTTGAGGGAAAAAAGAGAGACTTTGATTTTCGGGAGGGAGTAGTTGTTCCTTCTGCACCTTTCTTGGTATAACTTCTTATTAAAGGTCCTTGAAATTTACCAAACTCCTCTAGTTAAAGTATAGTGTTGTCTTAGAGTTTCCTATTGAGATTTCTAGGTACTGGCAATTCACCTTGAGCCAAAATGTCCCAAGATGTTTCAAGTTCTTCTCTACTTCTTGTTGTTTGCAAGACAAGAACATATAATTGATTTAAAATTCTTCTTTGATCATCAAGTCCAATGAGAATATTAGGTTGGCCATGATTAGGCCATTTACTAGTGAGCAAATATTGATTATTCATCCCCAATACAATCACCAAAAATGTTGATATTTATTCTGGTTAAGGGCCAACCATCAAAATCCTTGGGCGTGACAAAAGGTCCATTTACGTTTTTATAGAGGTGGTACTCCTCTTTATGAATACATTCAAGTATTCAAAATAGAATTAAAAACATTAAAACATGCACTCGTGAATGGAAAAGGTGTTTCTCTCAAATATGCATGGACATAAAGTAGAAAAATATATAAAGATTCAAAATTTAAACATGGTATCCATCCATTCCATCATCGTAAGAGCATATCATTGAAGCATATCAAGGAGAAGACATGACATAACATGGTTCAGATATCAGAGAGCTAAAAAATGATTTCATTCATATAAAATCATAAAGAGCATAGGAAAAAATTCACAAGACTTATACAACTTAAAACATGTTTCTAAATAAAAATTGAACTGTCTTCCTGAAAGGGAGCTCTCTACGAGAGTAAAAAATATTAAAATTCAAGTTTTAAAATTGTTTGGTTCCTAAATCTCTCATTAAAATACTTATACTTATTCAAAAAAATAAATGCATTCATCACAAGGGGACTAGGATTGGGCTCCAATGAATTGTAATATAAATAGGTAGCTAGAAGAAAAGGAGGAATTACAGTCAATGATCTACTTAAGTGTTGGATAACAAAATCAAGAAAGTTTAACGATTAAAGACCTGGAAGGAGAAAAGGAAATTCTTCAAAAATTAAAAATACTTTCAAAATGTGGAAGGACACGCGCTATGTTGTTGAAGCTTCAACTTCCTTTTATTATTGTTGTTGAAGTCGTTACGATAATTGATTGATAATTAATTCAGATTGATGACTTCTTGGAGGGACTTCTTTAGCCATTCTTGAATATAATCTTTCATCAGAGGGGTTGTAATGTCTCTTTTGACATTGTTATTGAATAACTCCTCAATTTCATGTGCCTCCTCCGTAATTACACAATTGAGATAGATTGCTCATCATTAACATTAACAAAAACAACCAACCATTTATTAATAGCCTCCTTAGTGAAATGAATTATATTATCAAATTCCACTCCCATTGACTCTTTTAAAATGTTCAATTTAGTTTTCAACACATCCTTAGACATTAACACAAAGTCTCTTGTCATGCAGGGACCATGTAGATCATCGACAATTTTAATTTCCTTGAAAAAGGAATTACTCCTATCAATAATCTTGCTACATTAATAATTAATTTCCTCCAGTATATTATTTTTGTAGATTGTCTTGCTTGGTTTTGCTTCATTCGTTTAGGCACTAGGAGCTTTTGATGTGATATTCATAATTCATTGATTGAACTGAACTTTTCAATAAAAGTAGATAAGTTATTATCTATAGATTACTTGTCGTTCTCGAGGTCCTTTTTAACGCAATCAAAAAAGGAGGAAATTACATGGGCTAGATATCTCAAGTGGGAACCTACTTCCCATGCATCTTCAATAATTTTCAGTCTTTTACTTATATTATTGAAAATATATGATTTTAGTCCATCTAGGATGTGGGATGCTTTCTTAACTCTATGGGGTGTGTAGAGAGGAGTCATGAACAAAGGGATATGATTTAGAGCTTCTTCTAGCTCTTTTATTCTCTTTTTAAGCCTGGGGTTTTCTGCTTCCTCTTCCATGACGGAGTGTGCTAGTTCTTCTCCAATAGTTTGATGCAATTTCACGAGCCCAGTGGCTCCAACTTCAGAAATGTTAATGCCCATTTGCACTTGACATGTAACTCTTTTATTTTGAACTTTCACCCTTTCGATTTTTATCCTTTTATTACTTCTGTCATAGCTTCATTTTGTAAGGTGATAGGGTGATCATCGAAAGTAGTGGTCTCCTGAGCTATTTCTCTTCCATTATCCTTTGAGTTTTAGCTAAACGAGTAGTAACCTAGTTGGGTGGTGCAGTGTTGTCAACTTCTACATCCATAATGTCGTCCACGCTTGGCGTGCCCTTCAAACCTTTAACCTTAGTCAACTAAGAAATATTTGAACTTTCTAGAGTGAATCTTGGAGGGGCTCTTCCTCATCTCCACTACCCATGAGCCTATCATTACTTATTCTTCCACTCAAGGTATAATTTCTCTTCATTTGAGTAGAGGAAAAATTTAGATGAGTTTGGGGCATGGAGGTTGGAGGTTGCTTTATTGGCTTTTTGCCTTTCTGCTTGTGTCTTCCTCCCATACTTGTACTAGTTTCTTCAAGAACTTCTTCAGTAACTCTTGGAAACTTTGGTCTCTCTATGGGTTGGTGTGACTCTCTTCACTTTCCTCTGTAAATATTGTAAATATATTGTCGTATTTAACTATAGTCAGGTTTCGAGAAAATATACCTTTAGGATCAAATCCTTGAAGGACTTCAACTTCATTTAAACTAAAATAATTTAAAGGCTGGGAAAAATCTGCAAGGTGGGTCCCATTCTTACTATCACTTCTCCAACAGTAAATGGTAAATAAATGAATTTCATTTTCTTCTTACATTCAAATAAAATTAACCATGGGTGGTATTGTTTGCAGACTTCAACAATAAAATACTTATCTATAACAATTTGTGTAGCAATAGTGGCTTCTCTTCTAATCCATATATTCAAATCATTATATTATTCTTTGTTTCCTAATGGACACCTTTTCCCCACAGGAAAGCCTGGACTTGTCCTGATATTTTGGTAGGTTCTCATCCAGTCATGATGTACTTGACTTCCTTCACAAATAAATCTTAGAATTGGCAAAACGAAAAGGAGCTTTATGCATCCACATGATTGGTTACCAGAATTGAGTGGGTTTCTCTTTTGGGTTAAAATTACCTTTATGTGATAGGTCGTGAAAGACATAGATACACATAAGAGATGTTATCAGATAGGCCATCATAAAGAATCCACGGGGTTTGGACAAATTAAATATCTGTAAAGCTAACTCATTTGATATGAGGTCAACCTAGTTGAATAATGAATCTCTTTTATATGAGTAGTATAGAAAATAACATATGGATTTTGGGACATTGGTTGTAGTTTCTCACTCCATCACCTAGGAGAAAAGCCAAGAAAAGTATCTAAACAACTCTATTAATAAAGGGATATCTAGAAAGGAAATATTATAAGGAACGTGAGAAGTTGGCAAAATAAATTCGTGAATGATATTTATCTCGCCTGCCTAGGAATATGAGAAATTGTTTGCCTCAGACAAATTTAGTAACCCTTTTGGATTCAATAGCATAAATATCCTTCTTAATTACTTGGGGTTGAGAGGAATTAGGTTCCTCTTCACTCCTAGCATTAATATTTTCGTCTCTGGGTCAAAATTCTTCACACAAAGATAAACAATTTCTTTGAAATCAAAAACCTCTGGAACACATGCAACATTCACCAATCTGCTTGCCCAAATATTGTTATCATTCCTTTTCTTAGCTGGTAGGTTCACATACCACTGGTACACAATTGACCAGTGAAATTGTTATTGAGATTACCGAGTGAGTTATAAGTATCACCGCAAATAACTTATTTTCTTCCTCTACTAGCCATCTCCTGTTTGTACTTAGAAATATGTGATTAATCACTATTGTTATCAATGCCACTTAGCTGTAAATTCCTTATTTTCCTATATAATAACTAGTTGTTACTCCCTCATGTGGGAAATCCATTAGGTAGGATAGGCTTAATAAATATAAACTTAATATACTAAGGATGTTGTTCATGGGAGATAGTGGGGATAAATCTTGAAATTATAAAACCATCATGTCCATTTACTTCAAAGCTTATTCCTCTTTTAATATCCTTGATATGGATGCCATAAGTGATAGGGGGATTTACAAAGTGAAATTATTATTAAGATATGAAATCTCTGTGATCGCGAAAATTTGTGTACAAGCAATTAATAGTGCTCAATGGGAAATCATGCGAGGAAGGAGAAGTGCAGGGGAAGGTATTTGTTCAGGATGGAGATATGCGGAAGGAGAAGTGTTGTATGAGAGAAGGATGTGTGGAGCAAAATGTGTGCGAATAAAAGAATGCGGGATTTTTTTGCACACATGAAATTCGACTAAGTAAAAGAACGTAAGAGGGTGCAATTTTGAGGGTCAACAACAAGGTGCTAGAAGACATGTTAAGAATGTATGTCATGCATCATCCTAATAGGTGGGAAGATTTTATACCCTTGGTAGAATCTTCCTATAAAAATGGGTGACAAGAACCATTGAAGATGAGTCCATTTAAGGCTCTATATGGCATAAAATGTAATACATTTACTAGTTGGAATGATCTAATGAATAAGGTACTTCTTGGACTTGATATGCTAAAGGAAATGGACTAGGAAGTAATTTATATCAAGAAAAAAATGAAAATAGCTTAGGATAGGAAAAAGAGGCAAGAAGATCAACATATAATGCACAAGGAATTTCAAGTGGGGGAAAATGTTTATCTCCACATCAGACCAAGGAAGAGTTCACTAAGAATTGGGTCTTGTACTAATCTAGCACCAAGATTTTGTTGACCGTTTTAGATCTTAGAAGGAGTGAGGCTAGTGGTTTAAAAACTAGCTTTACTATCTATAGTGAAAGCACATGATGTTTTCCATATTTCTTTGCTTAAAAAATATGTGCATGATGATAATCATGTTGTTGGTTTTCCTATGATACCGGTGGAATCTCAGGGAGAATTCTTGCTAGAGCCACTGTGCATTTTGGATCGAAGGAAGTTTAGCCTCTGGAATCAAGTAATCAAGTAGGTCAAGGTGTGGTGGAAGCACTTTGGACTAGATGAAGTCATTTGGGAAATGGATATCTGATAAGGGTATCTTACCTATTTTTTTTTACTATGTAAGTAAATGTAAAAAGGGTTGTGTATATAAAGCTCCTTATTAAATTGTGTTTGGAAATAAAACACCGTTGAATGTGTGTTCGGGTATAGAAAATTGAGGATGTAGTTCCTATAAGGGGTTGGGGTATGTGAAAACCTTATTTTATATCCCTCTTGTAAATATTTCTATGAATTGTAATTCATGTAAATAATGTGGAAATATAAACATTGATTGGATGAGAGAAGTGGACACAAATTTAGAGATATGAGGAGGAGTTGCTTGTAAACCCAAGTCACTGTATTTATTTCACCAACTATATCCTTGATGAATTTATGGAATTTTTGGTGCAAAAATTAAATTCAAGTATGGGATTTCTGAGTGAAGGATGAGCCCATGCAGTCTCGGTTCTTGTGGAAAGTGTGGGCATGGTCAACACGGAAGGAAGGTACATGAAGAAAATGCCTGATCAGACACAAGGGTGTGGTGCTGCAAATGTGAAAGGGGATGTGCAGTCAAATGCCATCGTGAGAGAGAAAGGAATATATCGTAGAAGAAGGAATAACAAACGTTGAAGGAAAAATAAGGTAGAGTGCGGGAAATGTAGCAGACATGGATCTACAAGACATGGAGAAGACCTCTCAGTACATTGTTCTCTATGTTTGGGACAAAATAACTTTTCCTTTTGTTAGGACCAATGCTATATGACTATGGTTGGTTTCCTAATGAAAGTTTAGTGGAGAATAAGAACCAATTAGTGCTTGCCTTGGGGCTAATAAACCACTGGGATGCTTGTTGGAGGGATGATAAACCATTTGAAAGATTGAGACACATACGTGTGACCCAAGTTCTTGCTGAAAAGAATTGCTAAAACACTAAGTGCTAGCCTTGGGAATGATAAACCACTTATGTGCTTGCTTTATAAGCTAATAAACCACCTAGATAGTGGTCTCTTGACTCTTGTAGTGCATGCTTAGAGAATCCAGTTGATAAACCACCTGTGTAATGTATTCATTCTCCTGGAATTGAAAAATACTCACTGAGCCTCGGATGAAATCCCGTGGTTGATTTTTACTAGGACAGAAAGTCACTATGGTGCTTACTGTTAGAGGTAGTTGATAAACCACTTGGACAGTGGAATCCTGTTCTTGATTATTTGGTTGACTGGTATTAGTCTGAATACCCTTGAGCACTTAACTCCTTAGACTACGAATTCAACTCAGGGGTTGTCAGATGTAAGAAATATTTTGGTCTAGTTGGCCTATGGTTTGGTGGAGAGTTGAATTCCCTCTCTTAGTTGCTAGCCACCTAACATAATTAGATAAATATATTTACTTGTACACATGTGGCACAATGAATGATGAATGATGTGTTGTGAGATGTGATAATGAATGCATCAACATTGTGGATTGAAGAATATGAGATTCCTGGTTTCTTATAATGAAACATTAATATATGGGTTCACATGGTTTCAAAGGCTTATAGAGCTTGTGCTTGTTGATAATTTTCCATGAACTACAAAGCTATTGAATGGTATTGTATGAGTGTTTAATATGCTCAATTGAATCATTATAGTGTATAATATTCATTTTTTAGCATGATGTGGATTTTATGGATTTCTATGCTTAATATTGTTGAAAGTCTGTGATTCACATTAAGCATGATATGTTATATCAGTGGATATGAACTAGTCTTAATGGGACCCATCATGGGGTTATTATGGTGTTTCTATGTTGAAGTTACAAAACATTTCTAGTTATGGTTTAGTTGAGCATTGATACCTGATAGTAGGCGTGTTATTGAATCTATTTATTGTATTTATAGCTTGAGTCAATGTTTGAAATGTGTGAGTTGGAATGAAGGTTTCATTCCTATAGAAATTAGTGTTTTGAGTAACATTGTGCATCAATAGAAGTCTACACTAAGTCCCTATAAATCATAAAAGTTTCTATGTCTAAAGAACTACAAAGAATTTGACTGTATCTAGGCCAGGATATGCTATTGGCACAATTATATATTTAGGAAGGATACAATGTGGGTTCATTGGATGTATCAGGGAGTCCGAACATCCTATCTGATTTCCCTTGTACATATATGTGGAAGCACCATATTTAAAATAAACCTAGATAAATTGTATAAATGTTGTTAAATCAAATATCTAGCGTGAGGCCTAATTTGGGACCCAAGGGCTTGGATCTAGATATGCTAACAAGCCATATTTCAACCAAAATATATGGTTGGTCCCTTGGCGATAGTTTTACGTGGGTCTGTATTTCCTTGTAGGTGGTGGACACATCTAGTAGTTTGGGGCATTCGATGGTGAGAGTAAGAATGAAATTTCGAAAGACCTGGGTCTGGGCTAGACTTGGATGCGCTTATGGAGATGAGATATTTTGGAGATTTGGGGTACAGAAGGTTTGAAAACGGAATATGTTGTGCTCACTCAAATATCAATCAGAATCGAATGTAAAGGAATTTTAGATTTTCTCGAAGAGATTGGGTCTGGTGGGACCCAGGATTGGAGTTGAGGTGGCAAGTGCCATAGAGACATCAATGAATCTACGTGGGTGCTAGGAAGGTGTTGTGGTTGACATGGAAAGGCCATGTGGGTATCTCGTGTGTGCCATGTGGAAACTCTTGATGATGTGGTAAGACTTAATTTGGTAACATTTAATGGGGCATAACTTTCAATCCAGGGGTTAGATTGAGATAAAATTTATGTCGCCAAAAATCTCTCGATGAGCTGCACACTATTTTATTGTTTAGAGTTAATTATGCTAACTTTGGTGAAGAAGGAAATTTATAATCCCATTTCCATAGTGAGACCATTGAGGTTGGGTTAATTTAAATTAACATATCCCATCTGCTTGGGAAGTCAAAGGGGGTGGGAGGGAGAATTACACTGGACCAAAATAACATTTTCCATTATCTATTTGTTGCCAACCAACCCACCTTGATTGTTTGAGGTAATGCGTAGTAGCGATGGCTTGATTCTAGAGGCTATAATTTTGGTAATAATTTTATAGGACATGTTACATAAAGATATCATTCTAAAGTAAGAGAAGGATGAATGGGTGACCTCTTTAGGAATGATTTCCAAGAAGGAGGTGTTTATTCTCCCACCCATTTTTTCTGAAGCTTTTGACACAATCAACCATTCTACAAAGGTCATATTTAATAAATTTTCCTTTTGAATCCATCTAGTCCTGGAACCTTGTTTATTTCAAAGGAACACACTACTTTTTTAACATCTTCCTCAGATGTTGGCCCCATCAAGGTTGCATTTGTCTCTTCCCTAATTTTATTAGGAACATGCCTTAGGAATTCCTCAAATACCTCTTGTGTTCCTCCTTATGATTCCTTGTAAAGGTCCTCCAAATGATTGAAAGAATATGCTTTTATTTCCTCTAAGGAGTTGATATGTGATCCCTCAAAATTGATTGAGGTCACTTTGTTTCTCCACTCCATCCTATTGGTTAGTAGATTAATTTTTTTTGTGTTCCTATCCCCTGCCTTTAACCAAAGGCTTCTAGATTTAACCCTACACATTTCTTCATTCCCCCTAAGAGATTTATGAATACTTTCAAAGGCCTCTTTCTCCTTTTTCATAAGATCTACTAAAATCTCTTCTTTTTCTGTCCTCTGTAATATCTTTTCCAAATTAATCCTATGTGTTTCCATTCACTTTATCTTTTCCTCATAACGTATTTTTAACCCATTCTTTTAAATATATCTTGAGTGATTTGATCTTTATTTCTCATATGAAAATTGGGAGCCCTCAATACATGTGGACCAAACCTCTAAGTTTGATGGGTCTATGATCTAATCCACCCCACACCAAATGTGAGGAAGAGATGGTGATTCAATTCTTCAACAACTTGCTGCTTACTCAGAACCTATCCAATCTAGCTGCTATGTGTCCTGACTCCATCCTTTTATTGTTCCAAGTATACTTTAAGTTGCATGTCTTGATATCAATGAGCTCAGAATGCAAAATGAAACCCTCCATGTGTTCCTAAAATTGATCCCTAGCAACAAAACTACCCTTCTTTTCCCATGAGTGTATTGTGGTATTGAAGTTATCACTAATGATGCATTTTGTGCTTGGAAGGATTTCTTTGACACTCATTAGTGAAGCCCAACATCGAACCTTATATGGATAGGTTATTAGCATGTAGAAATTGATACCATTGTAGACTTTTTTTGATGGAAGATGGAGAAGGCTCACCATTAACCAATGATTTGATCCCCCACCTTATTAGAATGAAGGTTGTTGACTGCCATGAAATACATAATCCTCTGGATGCTCCCTTTGTTCCAATGGTAGAGGCGCTACTACCTCTCCATGATATTCTACTTTTGTTGAGGGATTATTGCTCCTGCAAGTTAGTCTTTTAGAGTAGGAGAATTTGGGGTTTTTTTGCTTTGATAGAAATTATGATTTGAGTCTCCCTTTTGTCACTTCCCCACTGCCTACAATTCAAAGAGATAAAAATCATCATTTACTAACATCTTTTGATCCCCCACTTAGATGAGGATCTATGGATCTTTGTTTGATTAGGTCTCTTTTATTTTTCAAATCCAAGGCTTAGATGATAGTCTAGGTTCCTAATTTTATGTCCCTTTATACATGTTCCTTACTTCATGATTGGTCCTTCTTCCTACTCTCCTGCCAGTTCAAGGATGTTGAACTTATTTTTCTATTTCTTTTTTCAGATTGATCATCAGCTGAAGAAAAAATTTCAGGATTCACTCTTCTTGTGGTGGGAGATAATAAATCTTCCTCATATTTTGATTGTTTCCATTCTCTCTGATCTACTTAAACTGGAACATCTTCTAGCTCTGTCATTTCTTCATTGGATTTTATAGGAAATTATTTCTCTTCAACATGTGAATCTCATGCTCTGTGAGCTCCTCATGTCCCCTTATTTGGATGAGTCTTCATTATCTAGGGGGGTGAATTGGTTGCAAGACTAGGGGTGATTTTCACCTACATGCATCCCATGGGTCATGGTTTGGGATTCAAAAGGGTGGTGAGGGGATAGGGGCCCTTGTATTTTATGGGCACCTTGCATGCACTATTATCCCTATCCATTCAATCTATTTTTCTTTTTGAGGCTTGCAACTAGTCTCACTCTTCTTGATTTTTTTCCTAATCCACTCCTTTTAGGTAGTTCTTTGAAAAATGGATATAGTCATGGTAATGCTTGCACTTGAAAGGAAATTGGTCATAGTCCGCTTGTTGGATAAAGGTCCAACTTTCAAGGGTTAATTGTACTGCTTCTGGTAAGCCCTTCTCCAGATCAAGTTCCTTGCAGATTTGAGCACATGCATACAGGCATCCCTTTAGTTCAACTTTGTTTATGAAAATTTGTAGCACATTCAAAATTTTTATGAAGGTTTCTTCATTCCAACAATGGAGGGGAAGGTGAGGCAAATTCACCTAGATTGGAATAGTTGTTGGGACATAATTTTCTAGGTTAAAATCAGGATTCCATATGTTCAAAAACAACCCTTGGGCACCCATGAAGTACGAGAAACTTCTAAATATTAAATCTCAGTCTTCTTTCTTTTTAAACAAGAATGATAATAAACCTCTTCCATTAAAAGAGGTTGAGATTTGCCTTTTGAATAGTAGTCGCCAGATTTTCTCTACCCACTGGTTCAACATTCTTGGGGATGGTCAGATCCCCATGAAATAAATAATTAGACATTTTTATCCAAGCATAACACCATATTTTAGCATCGATTTGGGAAGACTTGGATATTTGGAACAAAGTCCAACTTCATAAAATTTGAGGGTTTTGGATGCTGTACTTTTGGGGTCGTGTTGACCAAAGCCTCAAAGGATAGGTCAGGTGGTAACAAAGGAGGGGGAAAGGTTGGAAGGCCCCCCAACAGACATGACCATGGTTGGTTGTGTGCACTTCACTTGGAATCAACTTTCAAACCTCGAGGAAAGTTGGCCTTGCTGAAATTCCGCTTTCACATTATGAATTTTGTTCATAAAATGCAAGATAGTTATATAAGTTCATCATGTTTTATTATTTATTTCATTTTTTTTTTGTTTTTAAATTTACCATAAACACGACTACATAATTATATGGTTAGTAAATATTGATGGTATCAATTTTTAGGATAATTGAAGTAAATTTAAAAATTAAATTAATTTATATTTAAACAATACAATTTTTTTACAAGAATTTAGATTTTAAAACTTATATTTGAAATGTAGAAATCCAATGGATTTGAAAGATATGTCAATGCTAATAGATTACAAAATCAATATTTATTTAAATTGTGATATTTATTTCCATTTAAATTGCGGCATCAACTCCAATTTTTCCCATTTCATATGTAGAGGAGATTCAGGGAATTGTAATGCCATCACAATTGTGATATCAACCTTCATCAAAACCACTGCCAGGTAAATTATGGCATTGTCCTCCACTTTTCCTTATCATTTGTAAACAAGATTAATAGTTGCAATGCATCATAGTCCCTTCCTCTACCGCTGATTAATTTATTAAAACTGTGCATAGTGTCAAAAAAGCACAATGAAATTTTCCTCTGCACTTCTGCATTCCATGCAATGACATATCACCCAAAGCAACGCCTAACACAATTCATAAGACAACTAACTTTCACTTAACCAAAGAATTAGTGCAATGTTTATTTGATTAACACATGTGACTATTACAAGGGCCAAACGTAAGCATGTTATCCCTATCATTTGTGCACATCAAATGTGTTAGCCTCCTGCTGCAGCAGGTTACTCATATTTCATGATTGACATTTTTACAAGCCAAATATGTCATACTTTGCATGCTGCAATGCTCCATATTTGCTAACAGTCACCAAAGAAAGAGACCAAGAAAGTGTGCTGGTCAAAGTTCGAATTGCTGCATTCCAATTTTGAAGAGTTATTCCATTTTGTAGAATTTTCAGCTAAAGGGAGGTCCAAAAAGCTTAATCTTGGTCTCCCTAGGTTTCAATTTCCTGTTTTAGAATATAGAGAATGGATAATCTGTCCAAACAGCTCAATCTTGGCAGATTCCTAGATAGGTAGAGAATCAAAGGAGCCCAACTGCTTAATCTGGGCCCTTGGAAGAAATAAGTGTAGATGTAGATAGGAAAACATAAAAAGAAAAAGTTGAAAAGCTGGGTCTGCAAGTCTAAGTGCACCCAAACCAAAAAGAAGAAATTTTGTTAGGTAAGTAGGCTGGGTAGGTAATTTTGAGGTTGCAGAATGGTGATTTGTGATCAACTCCACATTTTCAAGTGTTATATTTATCCAGATCACAGTTAGCAGGCAGTTCCTATTTGAAGCACTTCAAGCGAGGCATGACTAACTTCCCTCTCTTCCTCTTCCCTAAATCATTTACTAACTTCCCCTAAAGAGGTAAAGATATGCTTGATATCTCTTAGTTTCATCATTTTCCATATAATTCGCCTTGGTAAAGATCTGCTTTACTCAAGGAGGGTCCATACTTTCTCTACAAAGTTCTATCTCCCCTTTAAAGCCTAAAGATCTCTGAAACTTAGCGCTTTCTTCTCATTTTCATATTAACTCCTGACATTATTATGTAAATCCTTATTTATCTCCCTTCCCCCTACTAAAACTATGGTAATAATTCCCCTATGTAAATATCCCCTTCCTCTGGTTGAATCATAACCATAAGTATCTCCTTGGGAATTACTAAGTCACCCGGATCTTAGTAAGAACCCTCTTCTTTGCATAAATTTCCCCTCGCAGGTGTTTGGACTCCTTCCAAAACACAAAGAACCCCCCTTCAAATGCATTCACAAACCCCCACGCAATTCATTTTTGGAATTTATTAATAGTTGATTAATAAATAACCAACGTGCCAAACACATTACACCATTTTCTAAAGTTTGAAACCCACCCGCGACCACAAATATTAAAGTTTATCGCACGCGCACCTTAACTAAACCCTGTGCATCTTCTCCTCCCGACCACCGTCGGATCAGCCCTCCCAGATCCGACGGCTCTTATGCATATTAGGCGCCCTCTTGTGAGTGTTCGTTAGCACCCGATGTCCGACGGTTTTACCGACGTACACCGGGACAGCTGGCGACATCCCATTGCATCGGGCCGCCCCTGACAAAAACCACCTCCATACCAAAGGCAGTCCGATGCATACCAAAACCGCCCTCCCCTCGCATAACAGGAGCACCGCGTCACCCTGCCACATCACCTCCACCTCACCCCTTCCTGCCTGCGCCTGGTTGACGTCACCCTGCCACCGTGTCCCGCCACATCACCACCCCGCCGTACTGCCACGTCACCCTACTGACGTCTCACCCTACTGACGTCAGCATGCTGACGTTACATCTGTACAGGGGGTCCCACTGCTGACGTCATCCGCCGTACCGCTGATGTCATGCTGACGTCAACAGCTGAAAAAGGAAATGCGCAAGCGGAAAAATCAAGCTTCGGAGCCCCAGATCGAATTTCTGAGGCAGTTTTCGATGTGCGATTAGCGCGTAGTGCTAATCGCGCATCGCTATGGGAAATGGGCGATATTGGGGAATCTTTTGATTCCTCAAGCGTTTTTGCACCGAAAAAGGCAGAAAAGGTTCGATTTCGCAGTTTTGAACGTATCAGAAGATAGAGAGAGACCCGGTTCAGAGATTAAAGAGGATTAGAACAAATATGCAGCCAAAAGCCATGTCAAAGAGTATCAGTGTAGCGGCAAAGTGTATCAGTGAAGATCTTCTCAGGGCTCGAGGCGAATGAAGCATTAAAAGAGAACCTTGAAAGTCAAGAAGCAGTTAAGGAAGCATTCAAAGCCCACCAGCACAAATGACTGCACATTAAACTCAAAGAAGATCAGTGGACCAGAACTCAATGCACAATTATTACAGAAACATTGCACCAAGTCACAGAGGACACCACATTAATTCACTTTTTGATCCGGCAGCCTCTGGCGCAGCCCAAAGAAGACTTACTTGCATTTAATTCTAGCATAAATTAGGTTTTGGAAAGCTTTTTTCTTGCAAACCTGTTTAGGTCAGCTGTAATAAATACTTTTAGATATTTTTCCTATATAGACCACCCTAAAAATGTAGTAAGGGTTGGTTGGTTAGTCTTTGTTGGCTTGATTTTTTGCTTGAGCAGAGACTCACACGGTAAATGTGATAATTTCTATAATCAAAGACTGCTGAAATGCATGGATTCTGAAACTGTCTGCTGTGTCTAATTGGCCGAAGAGTGACTATGGAATTCCTGTGCTTCTACATGGTTCAATAAGTGTTCCTTAACTCTGTTTAGTTCTTCATGTTTGTTTTATCACCTATGTTCCACCATCTAAAATTGCAGAAAGGAAGAATAGTTTAGGATTTGCTTGGCAGCACCCTATGCTCAATTTCTATGATTTCTACATGTTTTCATCAAGAATAGTTATGAATATGCATACTTAAATGATCATGTTTACACTATTTCTTTCACAGATGAATGTTAGTTTAGGAATTCTTAACTGCTCCTAGATAACCATTCATTCACCTCTCTTCCCTGTTAGTTGATGAAGATTCTTAATTGCCTTTCATCTCTGGCTTTCATCCCATCTTTTCAGCAATTGGTATTGTTTCATGTGTAGCTATCCCGCTCCATAATCCTCTAGTGACCAAGAAAATGCAACAACAAGCCTTAATCCATGACTCCATGCCCAATGCTTTGAAATTTATCACAATATCCCTTGCCTCTTTGCTTGAATGCAACTTCCTTCCATTCAAACTCCATCCAAACAAAAAAAAATCAAAACCCCTGAACTCAATAGCTAGCCTAAAATCATCATCAACAAAGCTAAATCATTAAGAGAGAGCCCTCTCTAATTGCAGGTGGGCTAGAACCTGCAATCCAAAGATTGGTTTGTGGTTACCTCGGCCGTATCCCTTCAGGAGCTTAGGGACAACCTGAGTGTTAACATAATGGCGACTCCACTGGGGACCTCCTCAGATAATCTCACAACACCAGTCTGAAGCTCCACAGAGGAAGAAACCGACCTTTAAAATTCCGGTCGACCTGTGTTCTTAGAAAAATTCCCGAAAAACAAGCTAGAAGCTGGCTCCTAAGAAGCACTCACGTTACACAAGATCAAATCCAGATCCAAATCCCCCAGCTGTTTTTGAAAATCCTAACATAATCCCAAAGATCCTGCAAAAACAAGAGCAGCAAGAAGATTTCGCTGTTTCTAGTCCCGAAGCAGTTCAGCCTAGTAGTTTTTTAACCCCTGTCAAAATTCTGTTCCGTTCAAGCCCTTCTTCCCTGTGTTCATCACCCACTTCCCCAACTGCTGTTTCCACACCTTTATTTACTGCAAGTACTACCACTACCACTCCTATTATCCCAGTTACCCCAGCTGTCCCTCTCATTCCCGTGGTTCCCCTTATCCTTGTTAATATGGCTAAAAGATATGCGCCCTTACAGCTGCCTGCTAATCCTGGGGCTATGCCTCAGGATTATCAGACAAAAATTACCTATTTTGATGGCACAAATTCCTGCACAGCCCTACAACATACTAAGAAAATGCAGGATTACTTTGAGAGTTATGAGATTGATGATGACAGTGTAAGAATGAAGATTTTTGTCCAAAGTTTGACCGGTGATGTCAGGACCTGGTTTAGGGCACTTGCACCCAATTCCATATTAAACCTAGAAGCCTTATACCATACATTTATCAATAGGTGGGAGAAAAAGAAAGATCCCTTACACATACTATCTGAGTATGATACTATCAAAAGAGGCCCTCAGGAAACAGTTTTGGACTACTGTGCAAGGTTTAATAATGTTTATAATGCAATTCCACAAAATTTGAGACCTCCACCTGATATTTCTTTATACAAATTCCCTGATGGTTTTGATGCTGAAATGGCGTATCAGTTAAGGGAAAGAGCCTCTCAAAGCCTTGCAGATATGCAAGATGTTGTTGTTAGTGTGGAGGCAAACCTAATTGCCAAAAGAAACAGAGCCAAAACTGAGAGAAGAACCACCTTCAAGGAAGAACCCTCAGCCCTAGACCAAAAACTAGACGCTATCATCAATGGCATGCATAGGCTAGGAGACAGAGTAGAGAGCATTGAGAGAAAATCATCATGGGAAGGACAATAGACCAACACCATAAGGAATCCAAACTTCAGGAAAAATCAGACCACAAACGCAGGAAGGGCTAGTCCCGATCATGATATTAGGCCTCCTTTCCAAGAAAACTATGCGGAAGCATCCACATCCAGTGAGCCCACAGATGAGACTCACATGAACCTGATAGATTCGAAAAATGAACAGAAAATTTTTCTCACTGAAGAGGATCGAGACTACCCTGATGTAAAACAGTTTCAGACCAAGTCGGAGAGTCTTTTGATTTTAAACAAGGTTACGATTCTGCTGTGTATGAGGTGCACAAACAATATAAGCTGAGAACAAGGATCATTGATGTCCCTGCACCTAGCCAAACAAAGGATAGCAGAAAGCCCAACAAAATTAAAGGAAATTTTGTCATAACAGAACCAGCTGATATTTCTGTCCCAAACCTACATCAGGTAACTGTAGAGGATATATCAGACATTCAGCCTCCTATTGATCAGCCTCTACCTTCCTCTCCCTCAAAAGAAAATCTGAACGACACTTCAAAAAATCTTCCCAAAGCAGAAACACCACAAACTATCATTCACCATAATGTTGACATTCAAAAAGAAAACACAAAGAACACTCTTGACAAGGAAAAATATGCTACTGCTAATGCAAGGATTCCATTAGAGAAACCATTTAACTTAGAAGCAGAGATTGGAAAACTCAAGATATCCATTCCCCTCTCAGAACTCGCCAAACATGATGTATATCGACAACAAATTCAAAGATCACTTCAACTACCAGAGGTCAGGGATGATGTAAATGTTTTGGATGATACCCATGAGCTGCTGTTTGGTCCAGAAGTTAACGAAAAAACAACATATGGACCTGTTCCACCCTTTTATGTCAGTCTGCACATACATGACAAAATCTTGCATAATGCTATGTTTGACTCAGGTGCCTCACATAACCTTATGCCCAAAGCTGTAATGGAAAAGCTGAACCTTGATGTCACAAGACCCTATAAAGATCTATATTCCGTTGACTCAAGTCAAGTCAAGTGTCTAGGCTTAATCAAAGACCTTTGTGTATATTTAGTCCAATTTCCCAACAAGACAATCCTAATGGGCGTAGTAGTTGCTGACATTCCAACAAGATATGGCATGCTCCTATCAAGATCATGGGGGGAAAAACTGCAAGGATCCCTTCAACTTGACCTCTCTTATGCCACTATATCTGTCTTTGGGCAACCAAAGAGACTGTACAGGGAAACACTGATGAAGTATGTGGTAAGTAGTGAGGAAAAGCCCCAAAATTTTCTGATTTACTCAATCCATTCTGATATGGATTCTTTTATTTTATTTAATGATGACACCAATCCTCCACCTGATGAGAAGCCTTCAGCCTTAGAGTGAGAAACATGCATCAATGAGGAATTAGTTGCCAATACCCATGAAACTGTCACAACAGTCAAAACAACCAGTAAACAAGAAGAACCTCCCGAAACAGAAATTGTAGGTCTGCCCAAGCCTCAAATAACTGAAACTCTTAATACAAACCACAAACAAGAAATCACATGGTGTTTAGAGTTTGATGGTTCTGTCAACAAGTTAGGAGTAGGGGCAGGGGTATGGATTCATAATACACATGATAATCACGCAGAGGGCCATGCTTACAGACTAAATTTCAGATGTACAAACAACATGGCAGAGTATGAGGCTCTCCTCTTAGGCCTAAAACTGCTCAAAGCCCTAGGAGCTGCAAAGGTGTCCATTCTAGGTGACTCTGATTTAATTATACAACAGATGAAAGGTAAATTTGTTACCAACAACAATAGAATGAGAGCTTATAGGACTGCTGCCACAGAAATACTCAAGTCTTTCAATCAATCCAAGCTTGCCAAAATTTCAAGAGACCATAATATTCATGCTCACAGCCTAGCAACTTTTGCTAGCACATGCAAGCTTCCCTTTGAACCAAATCACCATTTCACTACTGAGATAAAACATAGGCCCTCGGTCCCCAACAACGTTAAAGATTGGCAAGTGTTTCAAAATGATGCCCAGATTAACAATTTCCTCACTCTTGAGGGCGAATTTTTGAATACAAACATTGACATGGATGCCATGAGCGATTCCCAACAGCTAATAGAAGAAAATCAGCAGGCTGTAATAGCTGCAACAGCTAAACAGTTCCTTAACCCAACTGTTTTTGACAACACAAACATAGAACAACTGAAACAAATGTGTTTAGAGGAAACAACCAGAGCAGAGGATGAGTTTATTGATCTAAAGAGTAATTTTCTACCTGCTGGCCTTACTCCATTAGAAGACATGTTTGATGACAATGATGTGC